>CM060940.1:178863824-179116324 GCA_030765085.1 Allium cepa
TTTTTGTACGACGGCTTCGGCCATTATATTTTTTTCTTTCAAGAGTTCTTGCTTTCGGGTTGAAAATTAGAGAGGGGTTAAGGTATAGGGTTAGTAAAGCTTCCTGCGTACGCTGTTATAAAAATCTCTGACCAAATGTGCTTTTTAAATTTATTATATTATAAAACCTACAAATGTCTCGTTAAAACATAACGCGAAATTCCAGACCCCGTATCCGACAGGTGATTAAAAGGTTTTACCCGTGTTCCGAACGCAATGGAACGTGTTTCGGAAGCAGATTCGATCGTATGCACGAGTTACAGAAGAAAACGATCGATTTTAAATTAAATCGATTAAAATAGTTCTAAGCGTTTTGGGCTGCCAGGTTCAAACGACAACTCCAATTGCTACGAAAATTGAAATTCGATAATAACTAACTATTACGGATCCAATGGAACTGGTTTCGTCGAATTCCGAGACTGTGTCTTGGAAGGCTATTTTTAAATTCAATTTGAACGATATATTTTTAGAATTGAACAAATTCCTTTAAATTAAATTTTCATTCCTTCTATTATCTTCAGTATTATCATTGTAAATTTCATAAGTCTTCAAATTATTTTAAACAGACTTAGAATCTCAAATTCAACAATTTACCCAATTTCAATTATATAATTCAATACTTTAATTATCTAATAAATATTAATTTTTGGAATTCAAGCTAAAATTAACCTTTCAAAAATTAAAAATCAATTTATTATTCCATTTTAAATCCTTAAAATTTCCGGGTCGTCACAAATTGATATTGGGTAATTGATATTTGGTGATTTATATTGGATGATCGATTGATATTGGATGATCAATTGATATTGGGTGATTGATTTTGGGTGTTTGGTTGATATTGGATGTTTTGGATATATTTGATATGTGATATGCTGCATTATGAGTTGAATGTTTGATAATAAATTATCTATTGTGATAATATGATTCATCTATCTGTTTATATATCATCCTGAATATAAGTTAGATGTTTATAACCCTTAAGTCCAACTTGGGCATTAAAATGGCGTTTGGTTTCGGTGAGACCGGGATCGGGTTTCCATATTTGGAATCCGAAAACGACATCGATTCCAATTAAACGTTAGGTCATGAATCTAAGTGGAGCAAGTGAAGACTCGAGGTGTGAGGACTATACGTCAGTATAACTCCGTGGGTGATTCCGTAATGAGTTTGACGGAATATTACTTATAGGTTCGAGATGGTGATTTAGAGTGCAAGGGCTATGGTCGTTGACTCTGAGGGTGATTCCAAAATGAGTGCAACGAGATAGTGCCTTCGGTTTCGTTCGAACCCGGAACGAACTTGTATGGATTGAATGCTTGCAGAACATCGTCAAGCGGACGATGAGCATTCTAAGATAGATGTGTTCTATAAAGGTCCTCGCAGCCTCAAGCCTCATCAACCGGGAATGGCTAAAACAGGGGAGGTGTAGCATTCGTGGGTAGCTCCCACTGGAGAGCAAGATTTACTCCTGTCTAGAAGTCCCTTTTTATTTCGGCTGTGTGGGGCGGTTGATTCCGGACAACCGCCGGGGTTCTCTTATTTGGGACTGTTCAGTAAGGAATGGTCCCGGCCTTGTATTGCAGGGAAGCGGGCGTACTCCTCGGTACGGTAATCTAGGCCACGTACTGTCACGGGCGGTACCCCAGTAGCCCTACCAATAACGGAAACCCATTTTTCCTACGAGACCCTACGGTTTTGATTGTATTACCCACTTTTGTGGCTAGTAGCTGGAATTTAATCACGTAACAATTTCGGCTATTTCTTATTTACTTGAAAACCCTACACACTATTATAATATCACTAGATTTCCTATCAAATGTTTTGGTTAGCGTAAGGTAAAAACTTTTCCATCTTTATGTGTGGGAAGTCTTACGTGATACCTTTTCTTTTCAAAGGATTTTCTAAAGTTAAGCAACTTTAAACCTTTTACTCACACCTGACCCCTGTCTGACCCGAGTGTTTATTTTCTGTTTTATTAAACTCTTGGGTACTCATATTATGTTTGAGTAGTCAAGTGATTCAGGTTAGCTTGACGAATTCTGGAGGAGATATGGAGCAGGAGGCTTCCATGTGTAAATATATTATGGTTCCGCTGTGTTTGTTTAGTATATGTATCTGTTGTACTTGGGTTGTATAGTTATACAGATGATTATAACTGTCAAATATATGTTGTATAAGTCGGTTACTCTGATGTAATATGATACTGTGTAATATTTTATGTTATATATTATATTTCGTTCGTTCCGCTGTGAGTTCTCTGATGTTGTTGTTTCTTTCATTTTCTTTCTTTTCTTCTTTTATCCCTTTCTTTTTTCATTGATGATGCGATTTCCTGGAGATAGGAAGTCTAGTCGTCTCACTGTGCCTCGGAAGGCTATTTTTAAACATCGCTTTAAACGATAAAATTCAATATTGAACAAAACAGTTTCGAATTCAATTCTGAAGCTTCTATCATCTTCGGTATTATCAATATAAATTTTCTAAGCCTTTAAAATATTTTTAACAGACTCAAAATTGAAGATTTACAATTTTACCCAAATTTCTAAATTTAAATTTTATAATTAAATAGCTAAATTCATAGTTAAAATTGAAACTCCGGCTTAAAACAACTTCCAATATCAAAAATCAATTAAATAATTTCAAATGTTGAAAATTCTGGGTCGTTACAGAATCAATCTCAAAGTCCGAATATAATAGCGAAGGAGTGTGTCCGATCAGAGGAGCAACCTCATTAGCCCGTCAATTGCCCCTGTTTTAGCCACCTTATGCCAACTCATGGGAGTTGGGTCCACGTATATACCTTAGTAGAACATCGCCACCATCCTACTTCATTCTGAAATCTCCACCACGTACACGGTTGTTAAAGTGGTTTCCGATGTTGACAGAGAATATGACAACTTCCTATCCCAATCTATTTAACAACCAAACGTTATTATTACCCATGGATATTTATTTCGAAATCATTTCTATTCCAAAACCATTTAAAATCAAATACCATTATTTTCCAAATAATATCCATTTCAAACCAAAGTAATAATATACCATTTAAATTCTAAAACCAAATCAATATACCATTTAAATGAAACCTAATTTCCAAATCATTGAATATTCCTTCAGTTTATTAAACTCAAAATATTGCTATAAATCATCTTAAACCAAACCACTTTATAAAGTCATATTCTTAAAACTTAAATTTAAATAAGTTCAATTTTATATATTTAAAGACAATGCTTAATTTAATACAATTTCTAATAATTTCATTTCCAAAACCATATTACTTTCAAGTTATAACAACTCTAAAACCAAACATTTTGAAACATATTTATTTAGACCATCTAAATTCAACGTTAATATCTTCCAAACAAGATTCATTTAACCATTTAAATTCAATATCAAATAATATTCATTTCAAAGTTGTAGCATTTATAAGTTTATTCATTCAATTATAAACTTTCCAAAACATTGTATATTTCAAAACAACAACATTTATAAAGTGCTGCGGTAGGTATATTAAGTATATATCAAAACATAGTTCAAATTTAGAAACCAGAGCATTTCAGAAATGTTAATATAGGTTTATTTGGAAATTTCAGCACCTTTTTCAAATTTCAGCAACTGCAGCACTTCAGAAATGCTGTTATAGGTTTCTTTAGTAGAATTCAAGCCATAGTTAAATTTCCAGAAACTATAGCACTTCATAAATGCTATTATAGGTCTTTTTAGTATAATTCAAGCCATAGTTCATTTAACCTCAGCATTTCAGAAATGCTATAATTTCTGTTATACCCTTTAAAACAATATATCTTCAATTTTCTCATTTTTAACTTATCAAACTTATTCTATTTTTCAAAAAATTTATTTGGATATTACTTAACTTATAAATTTTGGTAAAAAAAAATTTATTAATAAATATCCAATTTAAATTAAACATCCATTTTTAAGTCAATACTTGATACGTTGCTTAACCTTTATTCCAATAAATAACTTAATAATTTATTTAACATACCCATCTCATAAATAAATTAAATTTCCATTTATTTGCTTAACGTAATATTTCCATTTAAAACCAAATTCAAATTTCTAAGTTAAGTCATTATTAAATTACATTTCCCATTTTAAAACCATAATTATTTATTTTACACAACATAACATTTCACAAAAGAACATTTTGTCGTAGTTAATATAACAATCAAATTTCCTTGATAGATCTATTCATTTAGAAATCAATTCAACTATGATTCCGAGTTAAATAAAATTATTGCAAATGTCCCATAAAATGTATTTAATTTTGTTTATTCAAAATTGCATTATTTATTATACAAAATATGTCCATTTCAAGAAATGACCTTTATTAAAATTACTAGGTTAGATTTAAGATTCCAAATTAAATCAAGCTTAATTATTAAGTTATTTATCATAAATAAGACTCTTTAAACTCCATCCAAAACCAATTAACTTATAAAAGTTTTAACTTACGGATAAACAATATTTCTTTACACTTTTAAAGCATTATATCAAACTAAGTTAAAATTTTCATATATTTATAATTCCAAAATACTTAATAATTTTCAGAAAATATTTGAAATACTTAATATATTTTTAGGAAAATATCTTCCAAAATATAACCACCGTCCCATATAATATTTTCAAACCTAGGTCAAGTGATACGGAAATGTATCATTTCAATACGTAATTTAAAAGAAAAATCCGGGTTCTATCATTTCAAACCTGCAATCCCAAGTAAAAAAAATGCAATAAAATTCATTTAAGCCTATCATTTCAGACCATAATGATTTTTCCTTATACTAAAATCCGTTTCGCGTATTTATCATTTCAACCCATAGTGATAGAGAACTTGCAGTAATGATACAGTAAATAAATGAATAGTATATCATATAAAAACATATTAAATGATGTAAAAAATATATAAACAGCATTTATCATCTTATAACATATCATAGGCATGTATGAATAACATATCAATTTATACAGATCCCCTTGTCATTATTCCAAAATAATATAAGTACATATGTCTAAAGTGATAAAACTCACCTTTTTAAAGTTAGAATTAAAATTCAGAATAAAAATCCAAACTCCGCAAAGCATGAAAAAGCACGACAAAGCACAATGCAAACTTGAGTGGATGAAGAGTCATATCCAAATCTTGTATGCAAACAAATACTATATACATAAGAATATGATTCAATACAAAAGAATAGAGGTTAAAACAATGGGGGAAAAATGAATCAAAGTGGCATAACTTGCCTAATCAATCAATGGCTTGGCTACACCACATATGGGTTCAACCATCATCTTGTGTTGCTTGGTCATGGTGGTCAGAGGTGTGCTAGGAGAAGATGGAGGCCGAGCAAACAAGAGAAAAATAATTATCTTTTAGAAAATTATACTCATTTATATAATATAATTATGTAAAATTTATTTCATTTACTAAATTTGAAAACAATATTGTGCCGGTTTGCTCTGTTCAAGTGTTTTGGAAATCCTATCGATAGCGTTAATCAAATGAATTGATCGAAAATCCAAATCAACATCAACAACTCAACAACACAATATATATAAAAAACAATTTAATATTAATTTACAAATATACTACCTCGCTCGACGATACAAGAATGGATTTCAAAGCAAGGATAGAGATTCAAATTAGATGAATCCTAATTCAAAAGAATTCAAATTCAAAAATAGGCTTAAAAGGGAGGTAAGATAATTGAATTTCAAACAAGGAAGATGGATAGACTTATATAAATCGTGGGCAACCTTAACCGGTCAACCGTGGCTTCAAGAAAAAAATCGATGCAGAATTATAAGGTAAATTGATATTCGATTGCAGGAGATAGAATTCAGGCATAGAAGGAAATAGATAGCATCATAAACTGAGGATACAGAAATCTTCAGTAAATCAATTCCTATTGTAAAGGAGTTTCACCCCTTTACCAATCGTTCGATGATTGGTGAGACCGCGGAGTTATTATGAAGATCGTTCGAAGTGGAGTTATCTGGTACTCCAAAATCAAGAAACATGAATAGGAAGAGATAAGGATGGATTTTGAGACAGAGGAGAACGTTCAAAAATATAAAGAGAAACATAATCAAAGTTCGAATGAAGGTGATTCTGTAATTAAATTTACTCTATATATTAAGTTTTGCCGAAAACCGAAGCTCTGATGCCACATGTAACATCCTGATATTTTCAACCATTCGCATCTACACATACCGGATTTGAATTGCTCAAAATACCAGATTGTTAATTTATATTAGGAAAAACTCAGCATATATAGTAAATAAATAATCACATAATCACAGACACAGAGTAATATACAATATGCAGTGGAAACAAAGTGAATAGTAGCTCATGAAGCTGTTATATATATCAAAGTTAAATAAGATACAATAGAAGTTTCAAATACAATAGTTAAATACAAGATCGGAATACATCACTGGAATCAACTAAATAACTACAAGCTGAACGGATGTAGGTTGATCTCTAAACGAAGCTCCAACTCCGAAGATGTGTCTCAAAAGTTGTAGCACTCAGTCTAATAAGAGCATAAAGCAAAATACAAAACACTCGAGTCAGGATTAACGTTCTTATATCAATAAATCCAACTCAAGTGAAATATCAACTGAAATACAAGTAACTCAAAGGATGTTTGGGATAACCACCCTTCTAAGAATCCGTTAAACTATTCACTATGTAGTAATATACACTATTATAATAATGTCTAAAGTAAAGTATAATATATTTAAAAATAGCCTTAAGGTGTTACCTATATCCCCCTTAACACATTTTATAGTGCCAATAGTCTACAGTACCATCGTGCCTCCAGATCAGGAGGCTACCATAAATACTCCATAGGTACGACACAAATCAAACTCGCAGTAAGCACGCTAGGGTAGATGACACGACACAACTAGGCAATGCCAATGTAGATATACCAATTACACTTCCGGGCTAGTGGTAACGCATAGCAGCCACTACAGCCCACCTCGAGGAACACTCCTAAAATTAAAAATCAAAAGTGTCCGCCAAATCAATCACAAGTCAGAATATAGTATCGAAGGAGTGTGTCCGATCAGAGGAGCTACCTCATTGGCCCATTGGTTGCTCCTGTTTTAGCCACCTTATGCCAACTCACGGGAATCGGGTCCATGTATACACCTCATATAGGATCGTCGCCGCCATCCTACTTCATTCTAGAATCTCCACCACGTACATAGTTGTTAAAGTGGTTTTCGGGGTTGGCAGAGAGTATGAAAACTTCCGATCCCGTTCTCTTTAACAACCAATCGTTATTATAACAACGCAGTCGTTTCAAAATAATTTATACTTAAAAACCAAAATATCATTGCCATTTCAAAACAAAATCAATATGATATCAATTCCATTTCAAATATATTCACTTCTAAAATCATAGTACTTTCAAAGTTGTAACACTCTCAAACCAAAAAATTGAAATTATAATACTTTCAAGACATAATACTTGAAATTCATAACTTCGAAAATATAACTTCCACCACTTAAACTGTTTTGATATTAAAATAGTATATATAATAAAATAGTTTATAAAGTAAAATGGTTTACATAAAAGAGTTATAAATTAAAATAGTATATATTAGAATAGTTTATATCGAAAATAATTTATATGAAATTAATTTATAAAGTAAATTATATAAATTGGTTTAAAATATAATTTCAAAAAATACTTTATATAATAAAATAGTTTCCTCTAAATTCCACAAATCTATTCCAAATCAACTCGAATTCCAAAATTCGAATTTAATCAAATCTCAAATCATCCATTTCAATTCAATTCAGTTTCTCGATAAACCATTTCAAACTATATCAATTTCGAATACAGATTTGGAGCTCAAATAAATCATTTCAATTTCAATATATTTCAAAGATCAAATATTCAAAAATTTCAAAACTAAATCTAACGATTCCACATGTATAACAAATTCGATTTACTATTATTTAGTTTGAAATATTTACTTGATCATTCCAATAGCATTTAAATAAATTTACAAATCCAATTTTAAATAAAACAAAGTATTCCATTTTAATTTATATAAATTTGAAATATCCATTTAAATCAACTTTAAGTAGAATCAAGTTATAAAATCATCTCCTTATTCAAAACTTTGGAAATCATTTATTTATATATATATTAAATCGACTATAATAAATCAACTTATTATTAAACTTATAAAATCGTTTAAAATCTATTTAAAATGTAATCTTGAACGAATACTTAAACATAAATTTATTCATGTATTAAATCTATTTATATATTCTAAAAATAGTAAAATCATAAATAAATTCTTAAAATTTATAATTTCAAAATTAACTTATGACAATAAAATTTTCAAAACACATAAATTTAAAAATCAAGAATTTAACTTTATAAAAATACATTCACATATAATATCTCGAAATCAATATTTATTAAACCTTGTATTTCTTTCCAAAACTATAGAAGTCATTTTCAAATTATATATATATATATATATATATATATATATATATGTATGTATATAGACCAACGGTGTCTGCATATAATTTTCTATCATATAGTAAAGTGATACGGATATTTATCATTTCAATCCACAATTTAAGTATATATGGGTATATATCATTTCAACCCGCAATTCCAAATTCAATTCAATGAAAATCGCTTAGGTCTATCATTTCAACCCATAATAATTTTCTCCTATTCTAGAGATCGTTCGGGTATGTATCATTTTAACCCATAATGAATTCTATACTAACAGGGAACTTGCACAGTGATAACAGATATGATAAAATATGACATGCATATATCATCAATATAAACAACTGATAATGGTGTCAAATGTCATAGATGAACAGATAGCATATGTATAGCAATGTAAATAACTAACAGCAGCATATTTCAATTGCCGTTTCAATTGAAATCAAATTTAATAAATATAAGAACATTAATCATGAGTGATTGCTCGCCTTTCGAGACTAGAGAGAACAGATAATGAAATTGAGTTACGAAATGCAAGTACGACTTCTAAAGCAAAGCTAGATTGACACGAATTCGACGAACCGAGTTGATAAAAGAAATTGATGAAAAAAAATCGAATTAGAACTGGATCGATGAAGATAAATGTTATAAGTGAAATTATATATGTAAATTATATTTCATGTTCAAACACATTTCATATTGAATATATATGTATTTCAAATTCTATCATTCAAATTGAAACACAAATGTAAATATCAACATATATACATAATATATTTAAAAATCAATATGACTTTAAAACACATAAATTTGAGAAAAATCAAATCTATATCAAATACATATATATTGTAGAAAAATTTATAGGTGTTTTGGAATCAAAACATCCATATATATAAAATAATATAAGACCCATATTGACAGACATAAATAAGCACCATTACAGGTTGCGCATATATATATATAACTATATACACAACTATATATATTTAAACTACACTTTGTAATATAATATTCTGTAGACTCATATAGGTGCACGCAACCATATACAATGTAACGACCCATAAAATTTTAATTATTTTTAATAGTTTTATTTACATATTTAATTGAATTTTTGAGAAATTTTAAATAATTTAATTTGCAAGTAAAAAATTAATATTTGGATTACGCATAATTAAATATAGCAAATGGTGAATTTTCATTAGAAATTATGGAAGTTTATTTTATTGTGTAATTCGATTTAATTCAAATCAGTTAAAAGTTGATGGTAATAAAATGTTTTTCAAACCTGAATATTTTTATATAGAAAAATTATAAATCATCTTCTGAGCAGGACGTCATATTTCATTTGTTCAAATTTTGACTGTTATTTCTCCTTCGATCTTACTTTCGACGAAATAGCAGCATTTTTCATTCCACTATTGATGTTGATAGGATGATTTTACCATTGATATCTTTATACCGTTTTGATTGTCTTGTAGCGCTGATCACCGCAGTCTATTCGTTTGGATGTTTCGACGTCCGGTACGAGATGGAATTCGCGCATCGGGTTGTCGTATCGATACCTTCGGTTTCCTTGGACCTTTTATTTGCCTACAGTGTAATCCAAGGTTCACAACCTTTTATTTTCCCAGAAAAATCAAACGGTGACTATTACTATTCCCTTCTCTTCACGTCTTTTCTTGAACTGTTCATTTATAAAACAATATATAAATAAAAAAGTGTATTTCTTTCATGTTCCAAGGTTTAGATCTTCTTCTCTCCTCTTAAGCCCAGCCACCTTCCTCCATATATGCGCAAGCACGGCCTCAACGAAACGCCTCCGCCTTTCACCTTGATTTAGCCATACTTTGCCACCGTACAACATCTAGCAGCCGTGTACGACCACTTCTCACCACCACCTGACTAAGCACTAACCGAGAAGCCGTCACTCCCCCTGCAATAGCCGCTCGTCCACCACCTCCGCACTTTGACCGGCACCACTTCTCGACCCCTCTCCTCTCTCTCCCCTCGCTAACCTCTTCCTTCTGCCTAGCACAGACGTGCTCCCCTCCTATAGCCAAGCGCAATCGACCACAACCACCTTCTTACTCTGCTTCACATTTTCCAGTCTCGGCCATGCATGCTTTTGATTTCTTCTCTCTAGATTTACAAAAGCAAGGTATATTATATGAACAAGGTTTGGGAATCTGCTTATAAATTTGTTTACCAAGTCATATATAAAGTATGAATAGTGTAGGTGAGTTTGATTTAAGTATAGGGTATGTTTGCATGTATGTATACTTTAACTTGTAAAAAAAGCATCGCAGGTACATATATAAATTAGTAGTAAATTATACGAATATAATATATGTTATGTCCTGTTTTGAATAAATCGTATTATATTTGTTGTATATTATGGTATCAGATGTGTTATACGTCATATATAGACAGAACATGCATATAAGTGGAGATGTGCATATGTGATACATATACGTTGGCTAATGTTGTATTGTACTCTCAAGCTGGAAACAATACAAGAGATGTTTGAATTCACATAACAGTGTAAATTATATGAACATTGATTTATAAAGAAAGATAAATGTATGTAGTTATATAAATAGAGTGATATGTTACAGAGTGATTATATTATTATCTGTTAACCTGAAATATTACTAAGTTCGTAATGCATGTATTATGATATTTTGTGCATATATATAAAAGTCGGTTTATAATAGAATATATATGCATATAGTCATTAGTCATATATATAGTGTTGTCTATTATAACTATATATATATATATATATATATATATTATAAGGCAGTTTTATACGTGTCTAAGCTTGCTTGCTATTACATATTGTACACAAATTATATCATATGAAGTATATATTAGTATAACACATAATATATTAGTTTTACACGATTTCATGTACTGTTAATATCATATATCATATATAAATATTAATAGTGTGGGTAAATTTTAATAATGAACTTATATATATATATATATATATTTGGATTTTGATGATTTTGTAGTGAATAAAATATGTGATATATATATATATATATATATATATATATATATATGTCGATTTCATTATATGTGTTTTATTTAAACAATTATTTTGAAATACATATATTTAGTTTAATATGTGTTCAAATTAATATTGGTTATAAATAAATATAATAATATACATATATCTTATTTTAGTAGATGTTTGGAGTTAGAATATGACTTTATATATAGTTATATATACGTTCACTTATATCAATCATCTTCATCGACCCATTTCTGATTTGATTTCATCTGTTCCTATTTATCAGCTTCGTTCGTCGATTCGAGTTCAATTGTGCCTTGTTTTGAGATTCGTGCCTGGATTTCATAACTCAACTTCGTTGTCTATATCTTAAGCTACGAAAGGTGAGCAATCACTCACGATTAACATTCTTTTATTTATTAAATTTGTTTTCAATTGAAACGACAATTGAAATATGATGTTGTAGTTATTTAAATTGTTATATATGCTATTATCTGTAACTATTCACCTGTGGGATATGACACCATATCCTATTGTTTATATTATATTTTTAATAATGATATATGCATGTTGTTATATTTTATATTATCGGTTATCACTCTGCAAGTTCCCGATTAGTATAGAATTCTTTATAGGTTGAAATGATACATACCCGAATGAACTTTGGAATAGAAGAAAATCGTTATGGGTAGAAATAATAGACCCGAGCGATTTTCATTGGATTTGAATTTGGGATTGCGGGTCGAAATGATATCTACCCTTATATTTTTAAATTACGTGTAACATACCCATTTAAATCAAATTTAAATTGGTAATTTATTTAATTTTTTGTAATTAAATTGTGGATTAACTTGGTATTTTCCAAATTTAAATAGATATTTGTTTGTTTATTAATATAAATGTGTATATATGGATTTTTAATTTAAATAGAATTTGTAATTTAGAAGTTCATAAAAATAAATATTTTGAATAATATTTTAATTATATATTTAATTATGGATTAATTTGAAGATTTGAGTAAATATATATCAAAAGTTGTAAATAAAGGTATTGATTTGAAAATCCAATACATTATGAATAGAAATTTTGATTTGTGAATTCCAAAATAAAAACCTTTGAAAAATAAATTTGAGTTTGAAAAACTCTATAATATAAAATTAATAAAAATCTGTTTTATAATTATAATACATGTGTATTTCTATATTTTGAATGTTATTTGAAAATAAAACTCTATATTTTAATAATAAAAAATAATTTATTTTGTATCTATAATATGATATTAAAACAGGGTTTAATAAAAGTTTTAAAATATACATATCTTTGGGAAATTAATAAGAAAATATATATGAATAAAATTGGTTTGTAAATATGTAAGTAAGATTTAATTTAAGATTTAAAATGCTTTTCTTATATATTTGAAAATAAATATAGTTAGTAAATAATATATATATATATATATATGAAATTTGAAAGTTATATTGGAATTCAATATAGTAAATTTTCAATAGCTATTTGAAAGTTAAATTTTTAATTTAATATAATAATTTTTGAATGGCTATTTGAAAGTAATAAGTATAAGGTTAAAAATATATACATATGTATCTTTTGGAATTTATAAAACATAATACATTTGGAATATAAACAAATAAAAATAAAATAAGGGTTTGAAACATAAAAATGAATTTTTAATACATTTGTAAATATACAAAGACATGCAAAAATACATTTGTAAAATATTAATACAAGCAAATGACAAGTGTTAGTTCAACAATTACAAGTGGCATTTTATTTTAAAATCAAATTTATGCAAACATGTATTAGAGAAAATTTTCAGGTAATTCTTAATTTAACCTTTCTCAAAACTTGAAAAAAGAAACAAATTTGGAATTGGAACTAGGAAATCAAAGCTAAAATTAAAAAAACATGTTTTCAAAATATTCAAACCTGGAAATAACCTGAGATTTTCATGTGTGAAAGCAATCAAAAATCAAAACCAGAAACACAAATCAGGAAAGAAAATATACCAGCAAATAACTTCAAAGGAAAATCAAAACTTGAATCAAACCGTTCTCAGCTTCAACCTGAGAAGAAATAAAATCAAAAGGCAAAAGCATTCTAGATCTTTACAACAAACATCTTTTCCCACTTTCAAGCTGAACTTATAAATTCAAATCAAAGATCAACATCATCTCAAGTTGGAATCAAGCTAAGCAGAGATTCAACTCATATATATCATGCAAGATCAGCTCAAATTCAAAGTCTCAGATCAAAAACCAGAGCAGTTTAAGATTGCAAGTTCCAGGCAAAACTTTAATGTTCTTCTCTGTTCCTTCTTAAGCAAGGTGAGCAAATCCCTAGACCCTATTATATCTGGTTTGTGTATGAGGAATGCTTAAAAATGTGCTGTGAAAATGTTGATGTGGGTGAAATTATATTTGCATGCTTGTATATGTTGTGTGCACAGGAAAGATACTCCTCTATTCTTACTTCACAGGTTAAAAACATGTTCAAAATTCAAAAAGCTCTTCTTCCCATTCTTTTTTTAGGTTTGGTTGTTTAAACAAATATGTTCAGATTAAAAAAATTCAAAAGCTCTTCTTCACAGGTAAAAATAATGGTTTCAGATATTTTAAGAGATTCGCGTTGAAATAATAATAATTCATAGAATTAACCAAATCCATGTCGAAAATCAGTAGTCATAATTCCAGACTTCGATTATCTAAACGGAATAGAATTATAAAATGTTGATCTTTGACATTATTATCATAATTTTTAGTTTTAATTCGAGATGGAATTTTTAAGATGACCGGAAACCCATTTTTGTCATTATTCGTTGAACAATGATGTGGGGTGAGTAAAGATTGAGGCCAAAGGAGGGTTACAGGCAGGGGATCGTGAGAAAAATCATTAAAGGATTTTTAGAGCGTCGTGGTTGGAGATCGACGATGATATAGGGTTTTAACCCAGTTTGTTCGATATGAAGGAAGTGACGATTTTGGTCGTCGTCATTGCATTGATTTGCACTAGACCGAGGGGAATAGGAGCGAGGCGTTATGGTGAAGTTATGGAAGAGGCATCAATGATTCTAATGGCCGGAGGTGGAAGTGCAAGGTTATCATGGTAATCCAGTTTTGTTTCAATGGTACCATGACTGCTCGATTCTGATTTCTAGCTTGTTTAGATGTTCTGGGTGGTCGGTTGAGTCAGGGTGATCGTCGGTGAGGTATTGGCAACGGCAAGGTCGAACGGAGTAGTTTTGATCATCGGTGCATGCACGCGCAATTGTTCGTGTATCTGGGAAGTTTGGGGATTGGAGGAGAAAGCGTTGTCTCGAGTTTGCTCCCTTGAAATGGGATGGTGGCTCGGGTTAGTAGACGTGATGTTTGAGAACGTTTGCTGTTGTGATAGATGTTAAGGTTTGAAATAAAAACAAAGAAAATGTGAAATAAGATTTTCAAGCTAAGGTATTTTACAAGTTTTCCAAAACAAATTTCAATTATGAAATTTAAAACAAATCTGTTCGAATCTAAATTGTTTTGAAATTATTACTTTTGTTAATTAATCCCTAAGTGTTTTTTTTAAGAAAGTAATTTTATAACAAAGCTTTCAAGCAGATGATGACCAAGTTATAAGGTAAATTTATTAACAAGTTTCAAGATTTACTTTTACAGATTAAATGTTTTTAAATTTAATTGATGTAGTTTGTAATAGTTTTTATAAAGATAATTAAGTTGATCCCTGTATGTTTTTTAAATGAAATCCAATTAAGAAAAATTACTTACTATAATTAACAAAGTATAATTTATCTAATGTAATAATTGAGGATGATTACTTAATAAAAGTGATTAAGGGGTTAATTACTTAATGTAATTAATAGGGGGATTAATTAAAGTAATTAAAGAATAATTACTTAATCTAAGAAATTAAAGGTTAATTAAGGTTTATTAAGATTAATTAAGGATTAATCAAAGATTAGTTGAGACTAATTAAGGTTAATTAATTTAATGATTAAGATAAATTTATAATTAATTTATGATTAAAGGTGAAATAATTAACGATTAAATGTTAATTAATTTGTAATCACTTAATTTAATCAAAGGATAATTTATTTTGTAATTAGCTTAAGGTTAATTTAATAAGGGATAATAGATCAAGGTGATTAATTTATTTAAATTAAAAGTAATTAATTAAAGAATAATTAATTAAAGAATGATTAATTAAGAGTTAATTAATTTATGGGATTAATTAAGGATTAATTAATTAACAATAATTAATTAAGATGGATAATTAAGATTAATTAATAAATGATTAAAGGTTGATTAATTAAGATGGTTTGTAATAAATTAATTAACCGAGATTGGTGATTAATCTGATTTAAATTAATCAGATAATTTATTGATCTTACTTATGAATGTTTGGACTCTATTGAATATTGAAATGCTGATATCCCTGATATGTTATGCTTTGTGCTATGAATTGTTTTGGTATGATCTGTGATGAATGTAATTTATTTATCCGTGAATGAAAATAAGCGTTATAAATATACCGCTTATCAATGTGGATTGATTGAATCTGTGATGATTAATGTTGTGCACTATTGTGTAAAACCCCTGGACTACACCCTACACACACAAATATGGATTGCATGAGGAAATTGGTTAAGTCACAGATTTTTGAATTGCTTTTAATAAATTGAATCTTGAATTCAAATGTTTTGGAAATGGAATTAGGTTAAATATGAAAAGCTTTTGAAAAGGAATTTTTAAGATAACGGTTATTTTGAATAACTTAATAAAGTTTTGAAATTTAAATAATTTGATTTGAATTCAAGATTTGAAACTAAATTCTATGTTTGGAAATTTATGATTTAAAAATGTTATACAAGTTATAAATGTGTTTATATGGGTTTAAACCATTTTAGAAGTATTATTTTGGAATTTGAATTTAACCCAAGAGTTTTAACTTGTACAAATGTAATCGGATTTTTTCGAAACAAAAACTATTTATTTCAAATAATAATAGCTTTCATATAAGGAAAGAATTTCCAATTGTGTTGAAAAGATTTCAAGTTGAAATGAAAATGATTTTCCAAGTTATGAATGAATCTTTGGAAATGATTTTGAAAGCTATGAATTAAATCTTTGATTTAAAAATTGGATGAGTTAATCCAATTTGAAAGGGAAATTGTTTTGAAAGAATATGAATGAATTTTTGTTAAAGATTGGTATACTATGTTTTCAAATTGAAAAGGAATCTTAAAGGTGTATCCTTTCTATAAAAGATTTGACATGGAAATTGTTTTGAAATCTGGGAATGAATCTTTGTGAAAAATGGGTGAACTTTGTGAAGTGAATATTTTTGTTTAAAGATTTGGAAATGGTAATTTGTTTAGACCATTTGAAAAGAAAAGTTTTGGGATTTAAATTTGTGACTTAACTGAAATCCCAATATCCATATGTTTTAAATATTGCGCTCATTATTCGATTTAGCCATGAGAGGACCTTGTGTCATATAACCTATTCCGAGTAATGATACGATGATATGGATAGCATTTAAAGACTGGTTGTGAAGACTGGGTATTTTCAAGAATGAAAGGATGACCCATCGAATGACTCTGCATCGATTAGCTCCCGGTATAGAGATCTCCATATGTGATGGGGAGTCCGATTGGGATTGGGAATTCCTGGAGTGCAAGGGCATCTTTGGAAGTGCCTTCAGTTCTGTTCGAACCCGGGACAAACTTGTATGGATGTGTGTCTGACGTTACACTTTGAGATGTAAAGCTGGTTTCTATCAAATACATTTATATTTGGTGGCGGAGAATTTATTCTCTTAGCTTAACACCCTTCTCTAAGACGTATGAGCTCAAAGGTTATGTAGTGGATGGTTACTAGTGATACATTCCCAATTTGGTAATGCGGCATACGAAGTGCTACTGATCATTTGTTGACCGAAGCAAGGCTTTGTGAACGAGACTGCATTAGGACCTCACACCCTGGAAATGTTCGAAACAGGAAAGATGCAGCAAGGTTGCAGGGGTCGCGCCTCTAGGGTATGTCCATTCCTTCTGGAAAAGGGTGGTATCATGGTATGGAGCCCAGATACTTAACTCATGTGGACACTGTAAATTTATTACTGTGTGATGTTGCTTTGTGGTTAAGGATCCTCGGATAAAGGTCCCAAACGACTGGGGATAGCATATCTTAGGTGTTGCTCTTGGGAAGGGGGTAAACCGGCCTTGTGTTGGTAGAGCGCCGGGTAGGTTCTCGAGGCCTCCCTCCAGAGGCATACCTATGTGGCCCAAGAAGTTCCTTTGCCTGGCCATTTGTTGGAAATGCAATCTCTAATACGTGCCTTGTAATGTTTTAGTTGTATAACCTGCCATTTACTTATGGTGGTCATCACTGTTTAGATGGTAGCTATAGTAGGCATAGTTCGAAATGTCTATGCTAGCTACGATTAATATTATACTTTCAAAAGGTTTTCTGCACTATGCACTAATAATAATATCAAATGATTTTCGCGTATCAAGCATATTTGACTATCATAAGGCGAAATCTCCTCCAAATCTACGTTTGCAAGGTCTGTGCGGCGGGAGGCGTTATGGTAGTTTCATTTTCCTAAAAGCATTGCAGATTTCTTTCTAAATTCTTTTGTTTGCTTTGTTTAAAGAAAACTGTTTTTGTTTGCTCATACCAGTCCCATGACTGACCAGGAGTTTGTTGTTCCATTCCTAAACTCTGGATGCCTACAATTTTCCACACGGGCAGTCTAAAGTTGGGTTTTTCAGATAACCAAAAAGTAGGTGTAGATTCGACAGCATTCAATCTCTGGATATTGGCAATCGCATTTGGATCGAGTTGTTTCACTACAGCATGGACGATAGTTCTCGTTTTTCGTTTGGAGTCTTTCTAGCTTTGGAGCTTTAGCATGGAGTCACTATTTGTTGGAGTATTTATCTTGTTGAGTTCTGCAGATATTATCTTTTGGAGATATCTTTCCGTTATCGATGGTTGCAAAGTCTAGACCATCTTTTGGTATTGTCTTCCGCTATTGTATATCTTTTGGCTCTGATTTGTATTGATATTCATTGTATCAGAATCTTGTATCAAATGTTGTATATCAATGATATTGTTCATTTTCTTCCGCTGTGTTGTTGTGCTTAATGTGTTATAAGCTCCGGGGAACCAGATTCTCCGTTTGAATCTGCGGCATTCGAGTACGGGTGAAGTACGGGTGCCGATTTTTGAAGGTCGAGTCAGGGTCGTTACATTATGGATTGAAATGATAAATATCCATATCACTTCACCATAGGATAGAACTTATACACAGTTGCCGCTGGTCTAATAGATATTTTGAAAATGAATTCTATGGTTTTGAAAGAAATATACGGTTCTAATAAATATTGATTTAAATATTATATATAAAGGTTATTTTATATATAGATTTAATACTAATATATAATTTAATTAAGGCTGACTTAATTAATATAAGATATGTTTAAGGATATATTAAATTTGTATTTCAGAAATAGATTTGTGGAATAATTTTATAAGCTAAGGTTGGAAGATATATTTGAGACTTATATGAAATTGTATTTAACAAAGGATTTTATTTAATTACATCGATTTGGAACTATTGAATTTGAAACTTTAAAATATGATCATATAACTTTATTTTTGATGTAAGCAATTTAATAGATATGTCACGTCGAAAGAAATCAAAGGTAATATATAGAAAATGTAATTGAAGGACATATAAATAATATTGAATTTACTAAGTAAATATTGCAAAACTAAATAATAGTGGAGTCAAATTGGGAGATAAATGCAACTAACAAATTTTGTCATTGAAATGTGGAATATTTTAAGTTTCGAAACATATTGACTTTGAATTACATTGAAATTTAAATGGTTTATTTATGGTTTAAAGCTCTATTTGAAGTCGATAAATTTGAATTTGTTTAGTCAGAAACAAAATTGAATGGAAATTGATAAATTGAGATTGAATTAAATTTGAATGGGAAAGTCGAGTTGGTTTTTAAGCGATTTGTGAAGTTCGAGGAAATTACGAATACTTTACTCTATAAATTATTCAATACATATACTATTTTGGGAAGTAGATATATTTGAAACAAAGATGATATTTTGGTTTTAAGGTATAAATTAATTTGAAATGACCACGGTGTTATAGTATATATTTCTACATTGTATATAGTCCCACGGATCCTTAGAGGATGGCTATCCTAAACATCCTTTGAGTTATTTGTATTTCAGTCGATATTTCACTTGAGTTGGATTTATTGATATAAGAATGTTAATCCTAACTCGAGTGTTTTGTGTTTTGCTTTACGCTCTGGTCAGACTGAGCGACACAGCATTTGAGACTCACCTTTGGAGTTTGGAGCTTCATTTGGAGATCCAACTATCGATTCAGCTTTCAGCTTTTTCTGTTGATTTGTTTGGAGGGGTCATCAGTTTGTATTGGAGACTTTGCTGTATTCGAGATATTCTGTTGTATTTTATTTCTAACTCTGTTGTTTATATAGTAGCTTCATGAACTACTATTTATCTATTCCGGTGCATTATTATTATATTTCTCTGTTTCTGTGATTTTATGATTGATTTATTTACTGTATATGCTGAATTTTTTCAAATTTAAATTTAGAATCTAATATTTTGAACAATTCAAGTTCGACGTGTGTGGATGCGAATGGTTGAAAATGTCGGGTCGTTACATCTGGTATCGAGTGACCTACTGTAACAACCGTGATTTTATTACCGTCGAAGTAAAAATTTAAAATAGAAAATTATAAATTAAAATTTGAAAAAAAAATATAGTGCAAACCATTTTACAAAGTCAGTGCATACTTCAAGTGGTACACGTTAAAATGTAATGCAATTGCCTTTCACGTGTAACAAGAATGTGTCCAATTATTAAAAAACAAAGTAAACACTCTACTGTCACCACTAAAAATTTGTGAAAGAAAAATATGTGAACACTTTGCCTTTGCTGTAAACAATTTTATTAAAACAAATGTTTGAATACTGTCTTTGCTGTCACTATATTTTGGAAAATCAAAAGCTTTGTTGCTATCTTCATTATTATATGCAAGTAGACATTGCATGTTGATTTGTCAAAATCACTTTGTAAAAGCAAGTTGTGTCCAGTTTCTTCTCACAGGCATGTTATGCCTTTAATGCAAGGGTACAAAAATTGCCAGCGCACTCTTCATCTTTGAGTTGTGCACAAAAATGTGAAGAGAAAAGTAAGCTGCTTCATAATTTAGTTTCATTCTTTTGTTCAAAACCTTCAGTAGCCCTGCAAATTATTTATGGTGGTTCAAAAATTTCTTGCTTCATTTGGATTGTGGTTGCTACCTAATTTGGAAACGAATTAAAGGCGAGTGTAGACTTTGACGACCCGGGTTCCTACGCCCAGAAAGCGTTTCGTCTTGAAGAAAGAAAGGGACGAGAAAATAGAAAAGATAGTGAAGAAAGAACAATAACATCCAAATCTCACAGCGGAATGAATAAATTATAATAATCACATAAGTATTTACATAGTATACAACATCAATCAGAGTTATATAGATAAATACATCACATGCTAGACAGTTATAGACACCTGTCTAGTTAATACAACTCAATACACAAAACAATACAGAGATATCAACACAGCGGAACTATATATATATAACGCTGAAGCCTCCTGCTCCATTGCTCCTCCAGAATTCGTCAAAGCTAACCTGAATCCCTTGGCTACCCGTAAAAATTTGGGTACCCGAGAGTTTATGAAAAACAAAAATAAACTCCGGGTCAGACATGGGTCTGGTATGAGTAACAGGTTTAAGTTTCTTAACTTTAAAAATCTTTTGAAAATAAAAGGTGTCACGTAAGACTCCCCACACATAAACATGGGTAAGTTTTTACCTTACGCTAACCAAAATATTTGATAGGAAATTCAGTGATATTATAATAGGTCTAGGGTTTTCAAGTAAATAGAAAATAGCCGAAATTGTTACATCTATTAAATTCCATCTACTAGCCACAAAAGTGGGTAGTACAATCAAAACCGTTGGCACTTATTGGATTGTGGATTCCATACAATGGCAGGGCTACTGGGGTACCGCCCGTCACAGTACGTGGCCTAGATCAACATACCGAGGATCACTCCCGACCCCCTGCAACACAAGGCCGGAACCATTCCTTACTGAACAGTCCCGAACAAGATAAACCCCGGCAGTTGTTGCAATCAACTGCCCACATTGCCGAAAATAAAGGGACATCTAGACAGGGAAATATCCTTGTCGTGCTTGGGCATGACCCACCTAACCTTGTTGGACCTTCCCTGTTTTAGCCATTCCCGGTTGATGAGGCCTGAGGTTACGATTACTTTTATAGAACATATTTCTTAGAATGCTCATCCCCACCTGACGATGTGTTGAAAGCATTCAATCCATACAAGTTCGTTCCGGGTTCGAACGAAACCGAAGGTATTATCTCGTTACACTCATTTTGGAATCACCCTCAGAGTTAACGACAATAACCCTTGCACTCTGAATCTTCATCTTCACTTCAGATGCACGACCTATCGTTAATTTGGAATCGATGTGGTTTTCGGATGTTCCAAATAAGGAAAATCGATCCCGGTCTCATCAAAATCCAAAACGTTTCTTTTAAGGCCAAGTTGTCTATTTAGTCTTAACAGTTTAATTCAATATAATCAATATACACACAGATAGATAATTCACAATATCATAGTAGATAATCACATCATCATCATAAATAGATAATCAGTATTATCATTCAAACAGATAATTAAATATTATCATACTTAAACCAAACATCTATATCATATAGATATACTTATGTCATATCTGAATCCAAAATCAAGTGAAATATCAATATCATTCATCCATAAGCAATGATTTATAATCATACCATTTGTAATTAATTTAAAATGAATTAAATTAACTACTTCTATCTTTAATTAATTTAAAGTAAATTAAATTAATTACTCCACCTATAAATCCTTCTTATACAACCACTAATTGATTATAAATCAAATTAATTAATTATTCCCTAGATATTCATCTTGATTAAACACCTTTGATTAATCACCTTCTAATTACAATGAGTAATTAGTCTTTAATTAATTTTACAAATTAATCATCCTAAATCATTTATAGTAATTAACATTTAATTACTTCATTTATTAATTAAATATAATTAATTACATTTATTCTTAATTAATTAATCACCCCATTATTTATTATTCCTTAATTTACCAATTCTTAATTACATTATTAATTATTAATTAATGATCTTTAATTTAGATTTAAATTAAATTTATTTGGTTAAATTAATTTACATTAAATGATTCATCTTTAACTTAACTCAATTATTAATCACCCTTGATTAATAACATTCCAGTAATTAATTATCATTAATTACTTATATTAACACATTAATTATCCCATAATTAATTATCTTCATTAATTAATCCTCTGATTAACTGCAAAAGTAATTATCCAAATTACTCCATTAACGTATCATCTTTCACTAATTACATTCAGTAATTAACATTAATTACTTCCTTAAGTAATTATGCCCCATTGAATACACTAAGTAATTATACTCATCAATTCATCAAATGATTTTCTTAAATTAATTAAATTAAATTAATTAACTTAAATTAATCATTTTATCAAAGTTGATTACAATAAGTAATTAATCCCTTAATTACTTTTATCAAGTAATTACACTTAACCACTTACAATAGATTTATCTAATTAATCTGATTAATTACCAAAATTAATCACATTAATTAATTAATTAGTAATCTTTAGTTAATTATCTTTATTAACTAATATCATCTCTTAATTTACTTCTTAATTTATCTTTATTTATAAATTTATTCTAAATTACTACTTTATAAATTAAATACATAAGTCAATCATTAATTAACTTATTAATTTATTCCCTTCAATATCGTAATTATCTCTAAGATAATTAATTCTTTTTAAACTGATTTAAACAAATATTAAAGTGTATTTTAGACATTACCCACTCTTTGAATTTAAATTTGAATTCCATTTTGAATTTAAGATTTCAAAATGATTTACCATTTAACATTAGCCAAGTTTAATTTCAATTTATAAACTTTAAAAAGAAATGTAAAAACATTTATTACTTATATAAGAAAGCCTTTAAATTTACTACTTAATTTTTTATAAAATTTTTGGCTTTTTACATTTTTACATTTAACTTGCTTTTGAAAACTTGGTTTTTAATTCTTGATTTAAAATCAAATTTTATTTTTTTAAAACCCTAGATTCAAAAGTTCATTTGAATCTATACTTAACTTTGAATTTAAACCTCTGTTTGAATTTCGGTTTTCAAATTTTAAATTGAAATTTAAAAACTAAAAATGGTCAGGTTTGTAAACCTGAAATCCACATTTAAATAATTTTAAACTTTGATTTCATTTCAAATTTGAATTCAAAAATAAACTTGAATTCAAACTTAAATCTGGATTTAAGCTTTGTTAAATCTAGTTTACAAATTAAAGTTTTCACTAGAATTTGATTTGAAACAGATTTTGCTTCCAGGTTACAAATGTTTGAAACAACATTTACTCGAGTGCGCCCAGGTCTGCTTCGAGTGTCTTCTTCCCTTGCTTCGAGTCAAACACTCGAATATCCCCAGTTTTCCCCAGCTCAAAAAAAAACCGCACACAGAAAAAACCCCCAACACTTAAATGGCACGGTGCACGTGCACCGTGGCCCCAGCAAACTCCGGCCACCCACCTGAGCTTCAACTTGTCGCCGACTACCCTCAGATAACATCACGACTGCCCAAAATCCATCACCACGCCCAAATCAAAAACAAGCAGTAAAAAGCAAAACCTGGAAACACCATTCCCACCCCTTCCCAAACTTGTCACCGTGCCGTTCACCCAACCTCGGCCACCTGAACTCGCAAAACTCCGGCCATGAACTCGCCTTCGACCAAGCTACCAACTCCCAATACCGCGTGCAACTCGATGGACGGTGGACGTCGCGGTGATCAAAAATTCAACCACCATAAAAATTAGGGTTACAAACTTCAAATCACGGCCACCATCGCCACCGTGCTCAGACCAACCACCAACCATTTTTCCCATCACCTGGGTAAGCTCCTCCATCATCAAGCAGAGCCCGACCACCCAGCTAACAACGATCACCCCAAAAATCCCAAATTTGCACTTTAAGTTCAAACCAGAACTGCCCTAAATTCCTAGTATTAAAAATCCTATTTTAAGTTTTAAAATTCATACTTTGTTACAGAGATTCAAATTATGTTCTTGAATTTATAAATTAAAAGGTTTGGTTTTTCTCTTATACAAGTTTTACACTGTTGTTTGATTTTTCCTGAACAATATTCAAATTTAATTCAACTTGAATAAAACTTAAACTCTAAATTATGTTGAAACAAACAATTTCTGTTTGTATTATAAATCCTAAAAGCTATTAGATCAAGTGATAAAAATGATTGAATCAACTCAAGCCTGAAACAAAATGGATAAATTTGTTTACAGAGACTTTAACATGTACTCAGACCACATCCATATGCATAGAAGATTACATACATACAAATCTTACTTATTCCAGATTTTAACTTTGCAACTAGTTTAAATGCTTAAGTTTTAGAAATTTAAGTTACTCATAGCAAATGAATAATAGAGCAAGTTCAAAGAAGGATGTTTTGAATTTACAGGTTTGAAATATACAGAATTGCATCACACAAACACCTAGAGAAAAATGAATAAATAAATATTCACATCATACATTTAAGCATCCAAATATCAACATGTAACAGATTTAACTCTTAAGTAATTTTAAAAAAAATGTTACTCACCTTGCTTGTAAAAAATGAACAAGCACCCTGGGTATTGAAATAGCTTAAACTTTAAAACTGGAAACTGTTTTGAACTTCTGAACTGTAAAATAATTTTGCTTTGACCTTCCTGTTAAATTCATCTTGTTTGCTTATTATTGAATAATGGTTTCAGTTTATATTTAAGTTTGTATAAAAAAAATGAAGAAGCTTGCAATATAATTTTCCTCTGGTTTGATATGTTTATATAGAAAGATAAGTTTGCAAAGGGTGTAGGCTTTTACTGGTGCAAGCTTTTCTTTAATTTGTTTTTATCAGGCAAGATATTTATTTTGGAGGCTGGAATGATTTTAGATCCAATTCGTATGGACATGTTTGCTGCTAGAAATGAAAGCATTTATTGTTAATGTACTATATGTTTACAACTTATCTTATGTTCAGATATTTATTTTGTACATTAATCTTATCTGCCTTGATTTCTTTCACTTTGCTTTGTTAACTTCTGCATTTCTATTACAAGCATATATTTTTACTTTGTTTTGTCTTATATAATTCATGATCTTGTACTCATTTATTTTATTATACTAGTTGCAGCCTAACCCTTGATTTGTGAACACAATAGAGTATATATATGGCTTGTCTTATTTTTATTCATACATTGTCCGTGCACAAATATATTTTTACAGGCACATTTTATATCTCACTTCTTGTCTTGCCTGCATATCCAACTTCCCCTACTAGATTCTATTACTTGTTTTGTTTCTATACTTCACACAAAATAAAATAAATACAAAGTTGTTTTAGTCACTAGTATTGGTTTGTTACTTAACATATGGGCTTCTCTTTATTTCTCTTTCATTTTAAACATAGACTATCAAATATTTAATTACTTATTATTATTTTATTTTATACTTATGTTAATATTAATAAAATTTATTTTAATTTCCAAATCATAACTTTCATTCGAACACTCACATATATATAATTAAAGTTGAAATAACAATTTTTATTTAAAATCCATTTGTAAAGATTTACATTATTAATATAGCTCATTATTAAATTAAAAATAAATTTTCAAAAGAAACTATCTCTTTAAAATATAAATACTTATTTATCAAGCTATATTTTAAAAAAAACAAAACAAAACTTTTTGTTTAAATTTAAACTTTAGGCTAAAACCATTTTAAACAAATTAAACTTTATCTTGAATAATTTAAAATCATATGGTCATTTATTAAATAGCTTAATATTAAATTTCTAAATTATCAAAAATATTAGAATTAGAAAACATAACTTTATTTATTAATTTAAAACAGAGCTTATCTATTTATAATATATACAATTATTTACATATATACATTATAAATAGAAACAATTTGAATTAGCTTTTAAAAGATAAATTATCAGTTAAATATTTGTTTAAAGGAAGATTATTAAACTTATATTGCCAAAATTCCGGGATATCACATTCCTCCCCTCTTAAAAGAATTTCGTCCCCGAAATTTAAAAATAAGGTAATTTAATAATCTAATTTTAAAACCCAAGCATATATCAATCATAAGCTAACAACCATAGCAACCAATTCATTCAAACAAACAAATCTAACTATCCAGACAAAATTCCGGATAGAATTTTTCTCGAGTTTCCCCAAGTGTAAACACCGGGATACTCGCTCTACAGATCCCAAACAATCAATACTATTAAGCTACAGAGCTTCCACTCATCTAGATCTATAAAACAAGATAGGATATTAGACTACAGACTACAGACAAGTCTGAATCAATAACCAAAACTCCCTGAACTGCTGATTCTATAACCAAGGACAGATCTTACATGTACTCCCTCAGAGATACGTAAAACACAACGAATTCCAGTTATCCAAATTGGCAATTCAATCCTGAAGACCAAACACTTATCCAAAATCGAATCTCCGATTTCGGAATCCAAATTCCTCCGTCTCTTATCCACAAAACTCTTCGGACGATCCTGGACCGTCTACATCCTTCCTGATCAGCTCAACCCTTGCTGATGCTTCTAAAAATAAACTGGGCGAAAAACAATCTAATAGAATGATCTTTCCAAGATCAACCAAAACTCTGAACACAAACTCTATTCCAAATCAGAAAACAGAACTCACTTCTCTTGTCTGGAAAAGATTAAACAAGTGCACTCAAACCTGGCCTCAGATCCTGAAAAATTCCCTGTAGAACTCTCTAATCCAAACACGGCAACATCCAATTGCTTCCCAACTAAACAGCTGCCACCATGCTTCCACTGCACAACTCTGATTGAACAGATGAAAATGTTGATGATGAACTCAAGCACAAACTGGACAACAGATTCCAATATTAGGGTTCCACAGACCAAAAAGAAAACTCAGAAGTTCCTTCAAAATATGAGTTGCTTCACCAAACTCAATAACCATCCTATCACTAATCTGATCCATCAGTACCACCTCTGAAATCCAGTCGATACCAAACTCAATCTCCAGATGCTAACAAACTCTGACTTCTCGAAGACATCCAGAAAAATCTCTGAAACACAAGAGAACACTCAAATCATCGCAAGTCACTTTTGCGATCGATCTAGCCAAATTCCAAAGATACTGCTCTCTCTTTACAAATCAGAACAGCTTATGCTTATATGGCCGATCCATCGAAGAAATGGAACCACTCTACTGCTTCTGAAGTCACACAAGAAAAACTGCTAAGCCAGAAGACTTCCTAATCCAAAGCTCTTCGAGAAACTTGGACCTCAAAGCAAACAGAAACATTCTACTGAACTCAGCTACAACGCCAAGCAGTTACTCTTCCTTAACTTGTTCCAAAGAAACATCTTCGGAGACATCCATAGTCACCGTGTCTCATCACACAGCTACTACACCTTGATGTATCAAGATATCATGACTTGCTTCTGTCCAACCGATAGATCCAAACTCTAGCTCATCCAAATTTACGCTTCAAATGTGAACTCCGAATCTTAACAGATTTTCTTCAGAGATCGATGAAATCCTTACACCACTCAAAGCTCACTCGAGACGGTATTAGGTCTACAGTCTCGTCAAATACACTTTCAACCTCAATCATTCAAACTCCAACCATTATTAGTCGTGTTACGCACACCACTACCCTATCTACCTTTATAACTTATATTGGAAAACCCGAACAGGTAACCCAACAATAGGTAGACATAAATAAATATATATATATTTTATATCAAAATTACAAATACGCTCTCTCAGGAAAGAAATCACTCAAAAGCCTAGGTATTCGCTCAACCTAGCGCTCTGATACCAACTGCGACGACCAGGGTTCCTACGCCCAGAAAATATTTCGTCTTGAAGAAAGAAAGGGATGAGAAAATAGAAAAGATAGCGAAGAAAGAACAACAACATCCAAATCTCACAGCGGAATGAATAAATTATAATAATCACATAAGTATTTACATAGTATACAACATCAATCAGAGTTATACAGATAATACATCACATGCTATACAGTTATAGACACCTGTCTAGTTAATACAGAGATATCAACAGAGCGGAACTATATATATATATATATATATATATATAACGCTGAAGCCTCATGTTCCATTTCTCCTTCAGAATTCGTCAAAGCTAACCTGAATCCCTTGGCTACCCGAAAAAATTTGGGTACCCGAGAGTTTATGAAAAACAAAAATAAACTCCGGGTCAGATATGGGTCTGGTATGAGTAACAGGTTTAAGTTGCTTAACTTTAAAAATCTTTTGAAAACAAAAGGTATCACGTAAGACTCCCCATACATAAACATGGGTAAGTTTTTACCTTACGCTAACCAAAACATTTGATAGGAAATTCAGTGATATTATAATAGGTCTAGGGTTTTCAAGTAAATTGAAAATAGCCGAAATTGTTACATCTATTAAATTCCAGCTACTAGCCACAAAAGTGGGTAATACAATCAAAACCGTTGGCACTTATTGGATTGTGGATTCCATACAATGGCAGGGCTACTGGGGTACCTCCCGTCACAGTACGTGGCCTAGATCAACGTACCGAAGATCACTCCCGACACCCTGCAACACAAGGCCGGAACCGTTTCTTACTGAACAGTCCCGAAAAAGATAAACCCCGGCAGTTGTTGCAATCAACTGCCTACACAGCCCAAAATAAAGGGACATCAAGACAGGGAAATATCCTTGTCCTGCTTGGGCATGACCCACCTAACCTTGCTGCACCTCCCCTGTTTTAGCCATTCCCGGTTGATGAGGCTTGAGGTTACGATTACCTTTATAGAACATATTTCTTAGAATGCTCATCGCTCACCTGACGATGTGCTGAAAGCATTCAATCCATACAAGTTCGTTCTGGGTTCGAACGAAACCGAAGGAATTATCTCATTACACTCATTTTGGAATCACCCTCAGAGTTAACGACAATAACCCTTGCACTCTGAATCTTCATCTTCACTTCAGATGCACGACCTATCGTTAATTTGGAATTGATGTGGTTTTCGGATGTTCCAAATAAGGAAAATCGATCCCGGTCTCATCGAAATCCAAAATGTTTCTTTTAAGGCCAAGTTGTCTATTTAGTCTTAACAGTTTAATTCAATATAATCAGTATACACACATATAGATAATTCACAATATCACAGTAGATAATCACATCATCATCATAAACAGATAATCAATATTATCATTCAAACAGATAATTAAATATTATCATACTTAAACCAAACATCCATACCATATAGATATACTTATGTCATATCTGAATCCAAAATCATCAAATGAAATATCAATATCATTCATCCATAAGCAATGATTTATAATCATATCATTTGTAATTAATTTAAAATGAATTAAATTAACTACTTCTATCTTTAATTAATTTAAAGTAAATTAAATTAATTACTCCACCTATAAATCCTGCTTATACAACCACTAATTGATTATAGATCAAATTAATTAATTATTCCCTAGATATTCATCTTGATTAAACACTTTTGATTATCACCTTCTAATTACAATGAGTAATTAGTCTTTATTTAATTTCGCAGATTAATTATCCTAAATCATTTATAGTAATTAACATTTAATTACTTCATTTATTAATTAAATATAATTAATTACATTTACTCTTAATTAATTAATCACCCTATTATTTATTATTCCTTAATTTACCAATTCTTAATTGCATCATTAATTATTAATTAATGATCTTTAATTTAGATTTAAATTAAATTTCTTTGGTTAAATTAATTTACATTAAATGATTCATCTTTAATTTAACTCAATTATTAATCACCCTTGATTAATAACAATCCAGAATTAATTATCATTAATTACTTATATTAACACATTAATTATCCCATAATTAATTATCTTCATTAATTAATCCTCTGATTAATTACAAAAGTAATTATCCAAATTACTCCATTAACATATCATCTTTCACTAATTACATTCAGTAATTAACATTAATTACTTCCTTAAGTAATTATGCCCCGTTGAGTACACTAAGTAATTATACTCATCAATTCATCAAATGATTTTATTAAATTAATTAAAATAAATTAATTAACTTAAATTAATAATTTTATCAAAGTTGATTACAATAAGTAATTAATCCTTTAATTACTTTTATCAAGTAATTACACTTAACCACTTACAATTGATTTATCTAATTAATCTGATTAATTGCCAAAATTAATCACATTAATTAATTAGTAATCTTTAGTTAATTATCTTTATTAACTAATATCATCTCTTAATTTACTTCTTAATTTATCTTTATTTATAAATTTATTCTAAATTACTACTTTATAAATTAAATACATAAGTCAATCATTAATTAACTTATTAATTTATTCCCTTCAATATCTTAATTACCTCTAAGATAATTAATTCTTTTTAAACTGATCTAAACAAATATTAAAGTGTATTTTAGACATTACCCCCTCTTTGAATTTAAATTTGAATTCCATTTTAATTTAAGATTTCAAAATGATTTACCATTTAACATTAGCCAAGTTTAAATTCAATTTATAAACTTTAAAAAGAAATGTAAAAACATTTATTACTTATATAAGAAAGCCTTTAAATTTACTACTTAATTTTTTATAAAAATTTTGATTTTTTACATTACATTACATTTAACTTGCTTTTGAAAACTTGGTTTTAATTCTTGATTTAAAATCCAATTTTATTATTTTAAAACCCTAGATTCAAAAGTTCATTTGAATCTATACTTAACTTTGAATTTAAACCTCTGTTTGAATTTTAGTTTTCAAATTTTAAATTGAAATTTAAAACCTGAAAATGGTCAGGTTTGTAAACCTAAAATCCACATTTAAATAATTTTACACTTTGATTTCATTTCAAATTTGAATTCAAAAATAAACTTGAATTCAAACTTAAATCTGGATTTAAGCTTTGTTAAATCTAGTTTACAAATTAAAGTTTTCACTAGAATTTGATTTGAAACAGTTTTTGCTTCCAGGTTACAAATGTCTGAAACAACATTTACTCGAGTGCGCCCAGGTCTGCTTCGAGTCCCTTCTTCCCTTGCTTCGAGTCAAACACTCGAATATCCCGAGTTTTCCCCAGCCCCAAAAAAACTGCACACAGAAAAAAAAAACCCCCAACACTTAAATGGCACGGTGCACGTGCACCGTGGCCCCAGCCAACTCCGGCCACCCACCTGAGCGTCAACATGTCACCGACTACCCTTTGATAACATCACGACTACCCAAAATCCATCACCACGCCCAAATCAAAAACAAGAAGTAAAAAGAAAAACCTGGAAACACCATTCCCTCCCCTTCCCAAACCTGTCAACGTGTTGTTCACCCAACCTCGGCCACCTGAACTCGCAAAACTCCGACCATGAACTCGCCTTCGACCAAGCTACCAACTCCCAAGAGCGCGTGCAACTCGATGCACGGTGGACGTCGCGGTGATCAAAAATTCAATCACCATAAAAATTAGGGTTACAAACTTCAAATCACGGACACCATCGCCACCTTGCTCAGACCAACCACCAACCATTTTTCCCATCACCTGGGTAAGCTCCTCCATCATCAAGTAGAGCCCGACCACCCAGCCAACAATGATCACCCCAAAAATCACAAATTTGCACTTTAAGTTCAAACCAGAACTGCTCTAAATTCCTAGTATTAAAAATCCTATTTTAAGTTTTAAAATTCATACTTTGTTACAGAGATTCAAATTATGTTCTTGAATTTATAAATTAAAAGGTTTGGTTTTTCTCTTATACAAGTTTTACTCTGTTATTTTATTTTTCCTGAACAATATTCAAATTTAATTCAACTTGAATAAAACTTAAACTCTAAATTATGTTGAAACAAACAATTTTTGTTTGTATTATAAATCCTAAAAGCTATTAGATCAAGTGATAAAAATGATTGAATCAACTCAAGCCTGAAACAAAATGGATAAATTTGTTTACAGAGACTTTAATATGTACTCAGACCACATCCATATGCACAGAAGAATACATACATACAAATGTTACTTATTCCAGATTTTAACTTTGCAACTAGTTTAAATGCTTAAGTTTTAGAAATTTAAGTTACTCATAGCAAATGAAAAACAGAGCAAGTTTAAGGAAGGAAGTTTTGAATTTACAGGTTTGAAATATACAGAATTGCATCACACAAGCACCCAGAGAAAAATGAATAAATAAATATTCACATCATACATTTAAGCATCCAAATATCAACATGTAACAGATTTTAAAACTTAAGTAATTTAAAAAAAAATGTTACTCACCTTGCTTGTAAAAAATGAACAGAGCACCCTGGGTATTGAAATAGGTGAAACTTTAAAACTGGAAACTGTTTTGAACTTCTGAACTGTAAAATAATTTTGCTTTGATCTTCCTGTTAAATTCATCTTGTTTGCTTATTATTGAATAATGGTTTCAGTTTATATTTAAGTTTGTATAAAAAAAATGAAGAAGCTTGCAATATAATTTTCCTCTGGTTTGATATGTATATATAGAAAGATAAGTTTGTAAAGGGTGTAGGCTTTTACTGGTGCAAGCTTTTCTTTAATTTGTTTTTATCAGGCAAGATATTTATTTTGGAGGCTGGAATGATTTTAGATCCAATTCGTATGGACATGTCTGCTGCTAGAAATGAAAGCATTTATTGTTAATGTACTATATGTTTACAACATATCTTATGTTCAGATATTTACTTTGTACATTAATCTTATCTGCCTTGATTTCTTTCGCTTTGCTTTGTTAACTTCTGCATTTCTTTTACAAGCATATATTTTTACTTTGTTTTGTCTTATATAATTCATGATCTTGTACTCATTTATTTTATTATACTAGTTGCAGCCTAACCCTTGATTTGTGAACACAGTAGAGTATATATATGGCTTGTCTTATTTTTATTCATACATTGTTCTTGCATAAATATATTTTTACAGGCACATTTTATATCTCACTTCTTGTCTTGCCTGCATATCCAACTTCCCCTACTAGATTCTATTACTTGTTTTGTTTCTATACTTCACACAAAATAAAATAAATACAAAGTTGTTTTAGTCACTAGTATTGGTTTGTTACTTAACATATGGGCTTCTCTTTATTTCTCTTTTATTTAAACATAGACTATCAAATATTTAATTACTTATTATTATTTTATGTTTACTTATATTAATATTAACAATATTTATTTTAATTTCCAAACCATAACTTTCATTCGAACACTCTTATATATATAATTAAAGTTGAAATAACAATTTTTATTTAAAATCCGTTTGTAAAGATTTACATTATTAATATAGCTCATTATTAAATTAAAAATAAATTTTCAAAAGAAACTATCTCTTTAAAATATAAATACTTATTTATCAAGCTATATTTAAAAAAAAAAACAAAACAAAACTTTTTATTTAAATTTAAACTCTAGGCTAAAACCATTTTAAACAAATTAAACTTTATCTTGAATAATTTAAAATCATATGGTCATTTATTAAATAGCTTAATATTAAATTTCTAAATTATCAAAAATATTAGAATTAGAAAACATAACTTTATTTATTAACTTAAAACAGAGCTTATCTATTTATAATATATACAATTATATACATATATACATTATAAATAGAAACAATTTAAATTAGCTTTTAAAAGATAAATTATGAGTTAAATATTTGTTTAAAGGAAGATTATTAAATTTATATTGCCAAAATTCCGGGATATCACATAGACTCATGTAACAACCCGTGGTTTTAGAACAAATAATTATCATTGTTGGCTAATTTCAATTTGAGTTTTTGAATCAATTGAAATTCTTTTAAATTAAAATTAAAATTCGTTTGTGAATTGTTGAAATGGTATGCGGGCATTAAAGTTAATTCCGGTCCATTTATTATTGGGCCGTGAAAATTTACTAGGGTAAAAACCTGTTCCCCTCCCCCTTCACCGTTTTCATTCGAAACCTAAAACCACGAAGAGAATAAAAATGGAGGCGGTCTCGTTCGTTTCCCCTTTTCCAAATTAGGGCTTGTGAAATTTCGTGACGTCGCCGACCTTTGGTTGCTCGATCGAAAGCTTTGTCGCTCGACCATCCCATGGTGTTGCTCACGGCCGCTTCTTCTTGCGTCGAGTTCGTCGTTACTTCGTTTTAAGGTGAGTAATTTTTAATTACTCACATCTAATTTAATTTCATTCATATATGTGATTTTGCGACTCCACTGCTTTGTTCGTATATGTGATTTCCGATTCCACTGTTATGAATTTTATGGTTTTCTGATTTCGGTCACTTTGGATTTGGGATAGCATTTGACTTCGGTCTCCTTTTGCTTTGCGAACTAAAATAAGTATTTTTACTGATGAGTGAATTTTGATTTCACTCACATCTAATTCTTCCTTTGTATTGTGCTATATCGTTCGACTTTATTTAGATGTTGATAATTTTATCTGACTCGGTTCGATTCCTAGTTGCTTTGGTTACCACTGCTTCGAATTTTAACTGTAAGATCCCTTTACGGTGACTTCGGTCATAAACTGTTGTTTTGGGAATTTTGTTGACTCTGGTAGATGCTATCGTTCGTAGTTGATTTTTGGGCTGGTTGGAAATAATTTGATTTCGTGAGGCTTGCTATTTCGATTACTTTAAAAATGTGATTTCTATCACTTTGGCATTGAACGTTGATTGAACCGCATCACCCTGTAGACTTTGGCCATTTGTGTCAATCTGGATTTGTTTGATTTTGATAAAACAGGGTTTTGGGGTATTCTGTTGCTTTTGTTTTGTTACACTTGCCCTTGTTATAAATTGAATCTCTGACAATTGTTTGATTTCGGCCACTTAGCTTGGTTGCTTCATTATGTATAGTCTGCGACATCTTGTTCCACTGGTGCCTGCATCTCATATTCATGATGCAGTGTATTTTAGTGGATTTTGAGAAAACACAGTTTGAAGAATAATGCGGTCTTCATACACTTGGTTTCTTTGTAGTCTCTAGTATTATTACTCGAGACTGTTTGGAGTTCTCTTGCATCACTTGGGTAATTGTAGTTTCACTACTGCCTCTTTATAAAAGTCTGCTTGCATTCTGTTGTACTTCGTCCTTTCAGGCATGTTCATTTGCACTATACCTGCCTAATGCATTCCAGTTTCTTGTATTATGTACCGGTACCCTGTTTCACTGGTACATATGCGTTGCTGCATTTTCAAACTATTGCAGTGTATATATATAAGCCTGATTTATATTAAGCTGTGCATTGAGCAATGCTTCTGACCTTTGTGCATATAAACACCATTTCATGTTGTTCCTCACTGTAACATGTTGCCACTGTATATGTATTTTTGTTATACACTGCATATACATGTGTCATCCCTTTGCTGATGTACCTGAGTATGCATCCCTGATCATGTCACGGTATGTATTTTTGACTTATGAGGTTTATGTGGTCGAAGTATTTTTATTGTCCGTTGCTTGGACATTCGTGCTCTTTTGAGTTGCGGATCATGCTTTCAGATCACTGTCATGATTCCTAGATGCCTTTGTTCATTTTGGTTCATGTGTACTTGAGACGTTGATTCTTAGTCGAGACTTGTTTTAGATGTCTTGACTAATTTCTTATACTTGTACATTCGTTAAATTTCACTTGTGTTGAACCCGGTATTTCGGGTTTGACCTTGTGCCCGGTTGTGTACATCATTACTGTAGTGGCAAGGCAGTGCACGCTAGCGTGAACTGCAGCCACACGGTATTCATTGGGTACATCGTCACTGTAGTGGCAAGGCAGTGCACGCAAGCGTGAACTGCAGCCACACGGTATGACTTTTATGATATTCAATCTTGCTTTGATTTACTGACCTTTTGCATATTCCATATGCTGTAGGGGCGAGGCAGTGCACGCGTGCGTGTGCTGCATCCCTACCTGAATTAATATTTTAATTGATATTTCAATGGTTTGAACTGTTTTGTTTATTCAATTCTTCAATGGTTTGAACTGTTTGTTTATTCAATTCAATATTCTGAATTGTATCCTGATTTGGTTTAATTTGCTAATTTGTTGTTTAACACTATTACGTGTTATATTTATCGTTATCCGATTTCTTTATTTAAGGATCGGATAGACGAGATTTATTGAGACTGTTGTCCATTCATTATTTAATTATCATTGCTTATGTGCACTAATAACTGAGTTTGAATTGGACTGACCCGTGTATTATTTTCTTTTGAATGTAATACTCGGGTCAGACCGAGTATTTACAGGTTGTGATATCTTACTTTGGGTTGTTGCTAGAGTTATGAAGTCTTTTCATATTTTTGGAGTAGATGTAGTCGTTGTATAGGATGTTGTGTATTCATGTATATTATTCATGATAATGTAGTTGTACATGTAACTTCCAGAGTCGACATTTGTAGTTGTATCATATGTATTGTATCACATGTATATCAACTGACTTCAGTTATATATATATATATATATATGAGACTTTCTGTTATATTTGTGTTCCGCATTTACTTTATCTATGTTATTATTATATATATTGTCCTAAACTATTATGAACCATCGTAGTTCATTTTATACTAGAATTGAGTATGTCGATGTGAGTGAATAAATATGAGATGAAAAATAAAAATATATACCACTCCTATCGAGATAACCAATACTAGTGTAAGGCCTAACCACGGATGGCCGCTCCTATCCAGCCTTATTCTTCGGAATAACAGACAGTATTTCCTTTAATACTCTTTGTTATTGTGAGCATAGAGGTGGGGCGTCACAACTTACGTTTCTAGTTTATTGATTACTTTATTTTTGTGCGTAAACATTTGAGCATTGTGATACTGACATAGATGCACCTTAAAAATTATAATTTTTTTTATTGAAATTTTTATCAATTGAATTGATGAACACTTTTTGTGTTCGTTTATCACTGCATGTTTTTTTATTATACAGTAGGGCCTACGTATTTGCATGTATCGTCTTGCTTCTGATGCAGAGGACACCCGTATTTATTTTATTTTTTGGGTATTCCTGTTATGACAAATTTATTTGGATATAGGCATAAAATTGGATGGAGAACCCAATGGTTGATCTTTTATGCCTAGTTTGCATAGTCATAATATATGCAGAACATAAATAAGAAACTTCTACAAAAAAGGACTTTCATATTTTATAAAAATGGAAATATTTATTATGTTGGGGATGTCCCGGTAGATCGTCTGTGTAACATTCCCGTTTTTAGATCAAATTGAAATTGGAAATAAATTTAATTTTTGGAATTTAATTATGGTTTAATCTGGCGTTTTCCGAAGTTTAATAGATATTTGTTGTTTATTAATATAAATGAATGTAAATATGATTTTTAAATAGAATTTTTCTAATTGGAAATTCTGAAATAAATATTTTGAAAAATGTTTTAATTTACAAATTTAATTATGGATTAATTTGAAGATTTGAAAAGATTGTAAATAAAATTAATTGATTGAAATCAAATGGATTATAAATAAAATTCGATTTGGAATTTAAGAGAAATAAATGATAAATAGAATATAAAAATATATTATAAAAAAAAAGTATTTGATTATTTATTCATTTAAGAGTACAAATTGATTATATATTAAAATTTGAATCTGGAAATTTAAAAATAAGTGTATTGAAAAATATTTGGATTTAAAAAATTCTATAGATTAATACTAATAGGAGTTAATACTCTATACTTTAAGAAATTATGTATATGTATGTATGATTATTTATTAAGTGCATAAATTGTTTTTAATTCATTTTCTTTTAAAGATTATATTATTATTTTATAAATAATATTGGATTTAAAAACAAATGTGTCTTATAAGTAGATTGAAAATAAATTACGAATTGGGGATTTAAGAATAAAATTTAAAATTAAGAAATACATATATATGATCAATTATTGAAGTGCAATTTAATTTCAAAACATTTTTGTGTAAGAATGTATAAGTGTTGATGGTTGAACAATGTAAGAATGATGTGAAACAAGAATTAATGAAAGTTCTAAAGTTGAATATGAATTTGATAAAAGAATTTAAAACACCTTTTCTTTTAAAAATGAATAAATATAGTTTTTATATTTTTTTGAATTTAAATTGTGAAATATTTACATATGTAAATTAAATTGAATAAGGGTTTAAATAAAAAGATTTATAAACATATGTTAAGATATAAAATATAAATGCACAAGGGTTTAACTAAAATTTTAAAATTAATTGAACTTAAGGACTTAAACATAAATATAAAAAATAATTACATGTGTAAGCATTTTACAATAAAAATTTACATTTGTCAAGCATCAATACAAGTGTATATTTAAAAATTACAAGTGTAAATGATAAGAAAACAAGTGGCAATAAAATGAAATTTTCTTTTAATTTAGAATTTGTAGAAAAGAAACCTGTAAAAATTCAAACTACAAAACAAAGAAAACTAAAACAAACTGAAAAAAAAACAAAGCAATGTTTTCAATGATTATTCAACTCAAATGTAATGCAAGGTTTCAGCTGTAATCAAGTAAAAATCAGAGCTCGAGCAAAATCAAAATCAGAGAGTAAGTAAAACAATTCAGACCAAAAGCCATAAAATCAAATGTAAGTTCAAAGTCTTCAAACCTGAAAAAATGTAGGAAGCAAACCAGGTGAAAAAAAAAGCAATTTCTGTTTTGGAAGCAAACAGATAGCAGAACAACTCAGGTAAGAAAATTAAGCAAACTCACAAGAATTTTTTTTTCATTTAAAAATCTGAACCAATTGAAAACAAAATTAACTCTAGTATTCTTTACCTGAGGGGATGGTGATCAAAAAAATAAAACAGGGCAGTGCAGTTTAAAGAGAATTGCATGTTCCAGATTTCACAAACAAAAACAATTTCCAGGAAATTATCTATGTTTCTTCCCAATCCAGGTGAGCAAATCCTTAAAACCCCATATATGTTCAGTTTTGCTTGTGATCTATGTGATGCATGTTATGAAACCTGTATGCATGGATGTAAATTGTTGAAATATATAATTATAGGCATATATGCTTGTGCATATTTGGGTTACAGACTAAAAACATTTTTGTTCCAAGGCTTACAGAATAAACCTATTCTTAAATCCAAGTTTCTCTTCCTCTGTTTTTCTTTTAGGATTAGAATCTAAACAAAAATTGTTCGTTTTAAACATATTCTAAGATTTAAAGATAATTCTACGCAGAAATGATTAAAATTTTCTCGAAATAAAAAAATAATATACAGAGAAATGAAATGGCTGTCAACAAGTATCATGGTTTCTAGTTGTAATTGCATCATGCAAAATAATTTTTAAAGTGGTGATTTTTAAAGGTGAAATCAGAATTTTTATGTAAGAATTCATTGAGAAATGCGAGAATAAATGAATTTGGGTTTATTGGCTAATTCTGGTGACTGGAATAATTTTGGGTCTCAGGGATGAAGTTGTAGCTTGGTGGAGGATCACAGACCATCAGAAAAATACTGGCTGATTTTATAAATTATTGTGGCAAGTTGACGAGATCGAACTAGGGTCGATGAAAGTTTTCAACGATGAGAGACGTCAGGCAAATTCGGGGTTATCGATGCATCGAGTTGAACGAGACCAAGGGGGATTGAATAAGGGGTGGTTGGCGAAGCTTTGACCAAAATTACGATGATGTTGGTGGCGTGTGGAGATCAGACGAGGTAGTTTTTCTAATGATCGTATGTTGCAGTTTGGGTCAAGATGTTCAATGTTGATTGGCTCTCGAACTTGTAAATTTGTGGGTTGTAATCTATTGCGTAGATGATCTGGGATTTATGGAGGGGGTGGTGTTGGCCAGAACGCCATCGAACTTCGGTGCACCTGCACCATGTATCTGTGACGATTGGGAAATTTTGGATCGGGGAAGCAGAGATGTTGGCTTGAGTATTAGCTCGGGTTCGAGTATGAGAAGTTGAAGATTTTACTCGAGTTTTGTACCGTGTAATCCAGATGTTTAATTTGGTAACAGAATCCTTTTTAATTAAAGCAATGTTTAAAAAGAAAGGGGAAAGAAGGAGCGTAATTTGCTCGAAGCAATATCCGAGTAAATAGGGCGATGACTCGAGTAACTACTCGGGGAAAACTGTTTGGGGCTCGGGTAAAGACCTGAGGTGGTTTTAGGGTTTGTTTTGAAGTTTGTTTTTTGTAAAAAAAGATAAAAATAATAAATAAATATATCGACTTTCCAAATTCTTAAATTCAAATTAATTTTTAAACCTTTTTGAAATTAAATAATGATTAGTTACAACAGTTTTGGAATTTTATGATTAGTTAAGGAAATCATATTATTTAAAAAAACAAATTTTGTTAAAACAATTTCCTTTTTATATAAGATGTTATCGAAGTTTTTTTTAATTTGGTAAATATACCTAAACTTCTATCTGAAAGTTTATATTAAATAAACTTAATAATATTTAAAGAAGTTAATTAATTAAAAGGATGTTTTAAATTGTTAATTAACTTTCAAAATTTAAGCTATATATTTGTTAAAGCAAATTTATTGTTTGAGGTTAATTACTTAAATAGAGTAATTAAGATAAATTAATTAATGATTTAAATTTGGTAAATCAAGTAATTTATGAAAAATTAATTAAAAATGATTACTTAATAAAAGTAATTGAGGGTGGATAATTAATGAATCAAGTAATTAAAGGTTAATTAATTTAAAGAATAACTAAGTAATGGGATTAATTAATTAAGAAATGATTTAATTTAGATTGAGATTTAATCAATAGTAATTAGTGATAATTTATTTATTGATCAAAAGATAATAAATAAAGGTTAATTAATTTATGAAAGTGATTGGAAATGATTATTTATTTTAATTAAGGATAATTAATTGAGAATAAATTTATTAATTATTGAAATTAATTAACACTTATTAACCAAAGGATTATTTATTTAATTAAAGGTTAATTAATGATTTAAGTGTAATTAATCAAAATGGTTTGTAATTAATTAATGATAAATTAACCAGGATTAGAAATTTATTCATAAGTAATTTATCTGATTTAAATAAATCAGATAATTAATTGATCTCACTCATGGATGTTAGGATTCTATGGAGTGCTTTGAATTGGTTGATGTCCTTGATTTGGGATAATGTGTGATACGGATTATTTTGTTTTAAGAACGGTGATGTAATTTATTCTGCGATGAAATTAATTATCTATGATATAATTATTATCTGCGATGAACTTATATTATTTATCCATGATCTGCAAATAAAGATAAGCGTTATAGATTATACCGCTTATCGATATTTCTATGTTTGAATCTGTAATGGTTGATGTTGTTGTACTATTGTGTGTAAAACCCTTGGACTACACTATACACACATAAATATGGATTGCACGTGGAAATCGGTTAAGTCACAGGTTTTTAAAATAGTTTTGAATTTGAATTTGAATTTTAAATCCAAATGGTTTTGGTTAATGGTTTGGGTTTAAAGTGAAAGATTTTTTAAAAGGAATTTTCAAATATAAAAGTTATTTATGAATAACTTGATTTAGTTTTGAAATTTGATTTAAAATCTGAATTCGAAATTTGAAATTGAATTCTAGTTGAAAATTTATGATGTAAAAGGTTCTACAAACTATAAATGTGTTTATATGGATTTTAAACCATTTTAAAAAGTATTGCTTTGAGAAATTGAATTCAACTCAAGTTTTATACTTGAACGGCTTTAACTCGTGCAAAAGTAATCAGATTTTTTCGAAACAAAAGCTAATTGTTTTCAACTAATAATAGCTATCGTATAAGGAAATGGTTTCCAATTTGTGTTGAAAGATTTCAAATCAAACTGAAATAGTTTTTTGAATACTCTTAACTAATCTTTGTGAAAGATAGTCAAACTTTGAAATTGAAGAACTTTTTAAGTGGTGTATCTTTTATATAAAAGATTTGGAATGAAATTGTTTTGTGAAAATAATTTTGAAAGCTATAAAATGAGTCTTTAATTTAAAGACCGAATGAATTAATCCAACTTGAAATGGAATTGTTGTTGAAAGGCTATAAATGAATTTTTGTTAAAAGATTGGTGATCCTCGTTTTAAATTGAAGAGGGTTTTTAAAGATAAATCTTTTGTTTAGAAGATTTAAGTATGGAAAGTGTTTAAACCATTGAAGGTTTTGAAGTGAATCTTTTTGTTTAAAAGATTGGAAATGGTAATTTGTTTTAACCATTTGGAAGAAAAGTTTTTGTTTTAAAGTTGTGACTTAACTGAGATCCCATATCCATATGTTTTTAAATATTGCTCTCATTATTCGGTTTAGCCGGGAGAGGACCTTATGTCATATAACCCATTTCGAATAATGATACGACGATATGGATAACATTTGAAGACCAGCGGTGAAGACCGGATATTTTCGAAAGCGAAAGGATGACCTGTCGAATGTCTCTGCACCGAATGGCCCCGGTATAGGGATTTGAGCACCCATTGTGATGGGAGTCCGGACGTGATTAAAAATTATTCGGATTGAAAGGGCTTCTTCGGAAGTGCCTTCGGTTCCGTTTGATCCCGGAACGGACTCGTATGGATGTGTGTCTGACGTTACACTTTGAGATGTAAATCTAGTTTCTATCAAATACATTTCTATTTGGTGGCGGAGATTTATTCTCTTAGCTTAACACCCTTCTCTGAGACATTCGAGCTCAGAGGTAGTGTAGTTGATGGTTACTAGTGATACCTTCCCAATTTGGTAATGTGGCATACGAAGTGCTGTTGATCATTTATTGATCGAAGCATGGCTTTTGTGAAAAGCATAGCTTTGTGGACGAGACTTCGTCGAGCCTCACACCTCAGAATGGTCGAAACAGGAAGAATGCAGCAAGGTTTCTGGGGTAGTGCCCCTAGGGTATGACCATTCCTTCTATAAAAGGGTAGTATCATGGTATGGAGCCCAGATACTTACTCGTGTGGATACTGTAGTATATTTATTACCGTGTGATGTTGTTGGAGGGCCCTCGGATAAAGGTCCCAAAGGTCCGGGGGTGGCATATCTTAGGTTTTATTCCCCGGGAAAGGGGTAGCCGGCCTTGTGCTAACAGAGAACTGAGGGATGGTTCTCAGGGCGTCCCACCAGAGGGGTACCCATGTGGCAATGGGAAGTTCCTTGGCCTAACCATTTGTTGGAAAACCCAAAGAAACAATACGCTCCCTGTACAGTTTTAGTTGTATAACCTGCCATGGAATGTGGCGGTAACCTTCTATTGAACATGGTAGCTATAGTAGGCATACGATGAAATGTTGTATGCTGGCTAAGATTAATATTATACCTTCGAAATGTTTCCCACTATGCACTAATAATAATATCAAATGGTTTTCACTATCAAGCATTTTTGACTATCATAAGGAGAAATCTCCTCCAATTCTGCGTTTGCATGGTGTGTGTGGCGGGAGGCCTTATGGTAGTTTCATTTTTCAAAAAGCATTGCAGATTTCAAATTTAAATTCTTTTGTTGTTTTGTAAAATTTAAATGCTTTTGTTTGCTCATACCAGTCCCATGACTGACCCGGAGTTTATTGTTCCTTTTCTAGACTCTGGATGCCCACTATTTTCCACACCGGCAGTCTGGAGTTAGGTTTTTCAGATAGTAGATATCGGTTTAGTAGCTTTCAGTTTTCCCTTTGGTATTCTTTGGAGACTTTGGATATTGAAGTATATAGTTCGGATGACTGACCTTGCTTATCTAGGTGAAAACTGATGGAGGGTTCTCGCTTTTTGTTTGGTGGCGAGCATGAGACTCTTACCCCTACACGTCCTCTTTAAAAGGTTGGTTAGCCGTACGGCGTGACAGTCGAAAGGCTGGCCGTAAAAGCAAGGGAAGGGTACCATTGTATGCCACGGTGGGGCTGGGATGGTTGAAAAGCCTACCAGTCGAGAGTGGCCGCTGTCGATGGTTGAAAAGCCTAGACTGTTATAAGTGGTATCGGAGGTGAAGGTTGAAACTTTAGCTCAGGAGCATAACACATTAGGTAACTCATTAGAGATAGGGTGAAGTATACCCTAGAATGAGTATATCCCTAAGATATCCATTCGAATGACCCGGTAAATTCTCTTACTATCCATTGATAGTGAGTATGAGTGCAAGAAGAGGACGAGATAGGGGACAGGGGAACACGATACAAACGGTCGATACCCTGCAATAGCGGAAACAACTTTCTCTATCAATCTCCTTTGATTCGTCTTTTCAATTCCTTGATGATTCTTGGCAGCTCCAGGAAGAAGCTTTGATATATTTACATGGGACACAAACTCTAGATGAGTCAGAATTGTTTGTTTGGATGAATTGTTTGCTTTGGTTGTTATGGTTGATAGGCAAATTTTGTTGTTTAAACCAAAAGATTTGGATTGCATCCATATATTCTGTTGAGTCCAGATATATTCTACGAATGGTTAAGTTATCCTTCCGAACTAACCAATGTCCTTGCATACTTCATAGATCTGGATGACCTGAGTAATTCGTAAAGTGTTAAATAGATTCATTCTTGTATCCATTGTTGGTATTCTGATTTGGTAAGCCAAATGCAGAATAGATATTCAATTTGATCTGAAGATTCATCTCTCTACCTCTATATTCTTTTGTTGTCTCCTTACTTTCATTTCGAGGACGAAATTTTCTAAGGGGGGAATCTGTAACATTTCCATTTTTAAATCAAATAGAAATTGGAAATAAATTTAATTTTTGGAATTTAATTATGGTTTAATCTGGTGTTTTCCAAAGTTTAATAGATATTTTGTGACGACCCAAACTCGATGTCCGATAAACGACACCAAATTCGCATCGCCGGAGCTTATAACAATAATTAGATGAATATAAAACAGCGGAACAGAATCAATATCATAATCATCACAGTTACAACATCAACATAATATCCTTATTGCAACAGAGTACATAATACATACACCACAACTCCAAATACAACATCATGATAACACAATAGTGAACATATATCCAAAAGTTCTCAAAAGAGAGAGATGATGACGAACTCCCAAAAACTAACACCTGAAATCTCCAAAAGCTTCTAAGATATCTCCAAGATAAAAAGCTCCAAAATATTGCTCCTCCAAAATACAGAAACCTGCTACTAGGCTGTCCGTGTGGAAATAATGGGCACCCAGAGTTTAGGAAAAAAAACAATAAACTCCGGATCAGTCATGGGACTGGTATGAGTAAACAAAAACAGTTGCATTTAAATAAAACAGGATTTATAAAAGAATTTTCGGAATGCTTTTAAAAATGGAACTACCATAAGACCTCCCGCCACATACACAATGCAAACACAGAATTGGAGGAGATTTCTTCTTATGATAGTTAAATATGCTTGGTATGAGAAAAGAATTCTTTGATATTATACTAGTGCATAGTGAAGTAAATCATTTCGAAAATAGAATATTAATCTTAGCCAGCATAGACATTCCGAACTATGCCTACTATAGCTACCATGTTTTGTGGCAGGCTACCGCCACGCTGCATGACAGGTTTTACAACTAAAACCGTACAGGGCTCGTATTGTTTCTTTGGATTTCCAACAAATGGTCAGGCCAAGGAACTTCCTATTGCCACATGGAAATGCCTTTGGCGGGACGTCCCGAGAACTTAACCAGCTCTCTGCCAACACAAGGCCGGGTTACCTTTATCACTAGGTAACTACTACACGAATATGTCATCCCCCGGTCCCATTGGACCTTTATTCGAGCGCTCGACAACCAACAACACCACACAGTAATAGATATAGTGTATCAACATGAGTAAGTATCTGGGATCCATACCATGATACCACCCTTTACAGAAGGAAATGACATACCCTAAAGGGAGCTACCCCTCATAACCTTGTCGCATCTTTCCTGTTTTGACCATTTCGGGGTGTGAGGCTCGACGAAGTCTCGTCCACAAAGTCACGCTCAAAAGCTGTGCTTTGGGTCAACAAATGATCATAAAAATGATCACCAGGATAGACGATCAAATAAATGATCCTATCACAAATAATCAACACAATGATCATTTCACAGCAACACTCAACATGTCACATTACCAAATTGGGAATATATCGCTGATAACATTCAACTACATAACCTCTGAGCTCGTACGTCTCAGAGAAGGGTGTTAAGCTAAGAGAATAAATTCTCCGCCACCAACAGAAATATATTTGAAAGAAATCAGCTTTATTTCTCAATTTGTAATGTCAGACATACTATCCATACAAGTCTGTTCCAGGCTCGAACAGAACCGAAGGCACTTACAAAGAAGTCCTTGCAATCCGAATATTCACTAATCACGTTCGGACTTCCCATCACATATGGAGTCTCTATACCGGGGACCAGTCGATGCAAAGACATTCGACGAGTTGTCCTTTCGCTTTCAAAAATATCCGGTCTTCAACACCGGTCTTCAAATGCAATTCATAACGACGTATCACATATTCGGAATGGGTTATACGACCCCAAAGTCTTTTCCCGGTTAACCCGAATAGTGAGCGCAATATTTTTAAAACACATGGATATGTCAATTACAAAGATTCATATTTAGGGTTCGATGTGAGTTTCGGATACTCACTAGAATCCGATTCCCTGTCGCATCGAAGTTTAAATGTCGTTTTACGGCATAAAGGTTTTCACATCAATACAGAACAAATCATAGTCACAGTGCATCACACCGTATCACAGTCACAACAGAAATATCAACCTAGTGCATAGCAATAGTTAATTGTTTACAAATTAAAGTGAATAGGATTTACTAAATCAATTTAATCATCCATGGTTATCTTCCAAAATAATTTGTGATTTATCTAATTTAACATTTAGAAATCTTTATTATTCAGAAATTTATTTCTACTACAACAAGCTTAATCATTAATTTACTTAAATTATCTTAATTCAATTATTTAACTTATAATTTTTATTTATATTTTGTTAAACAAATTTATTTACTTTTCATTCAATGTTAAGAAATCATTTTTATAAAATAATCTATATAAAGTAAGTTTAATCCTTTATTTGAAACCCAATCATGTTTAGACATACTTTATTTAAATTTGATTTAACATTTTAAATTTATAAAAATTATTTAAATTCCACATTCAAGTAAAACTTGAATCTACGATCCCTTTAATTTTAAACTTAGTTTAAATCTGGTTTTATGTTTTAAATTTTCATTTTTAAATTTAGGATATAAGAAAATCATTTGAATTCAACTTTAAACTTTGTTTAAAATACCTGTTATTAAATCTTGCTTCTATTTTTACATATTTTATTTTATTTTATTTATTTATTTTTATTTTTATTTTTATTTTTTTAGAAACCTGAAACGGTTTCAGGTTCACTTAAATGTAGTTCAAAATTACTTAATTCACATATCACTTCTAAGTTATTTTTAAAACAAATTAAATTCAAAACAAGATTATTCCAAAACCCAGGTTTTAAACAGTCTTTTTTCTGAAGCCAGGCAATAGGCTTAGCAACCCAATCCTTATTAACAACTTCCCCGAGCCAAAAGAAATTATTCATGCGTTTGACTTTGGGTTTCACCACTTCCCAGTTTCTTCGAGTAAACCCATAGGCTACCCCGATTCGAACCCGAGAAAACTACGTCTCCCCTAACTCACACACAATGCTGATACGAAGGTCATCGCGTGCACGTGTCCAGGCGTTTGGATGGTCGCTGACCATCACCGAGACCCCCCGCACATCGCAGTCGATCCCCACTAGCCTTCCAACTTCACAAATATTCGAATTCGAAAGCGAATCGAAATCGAGCTCTCTCACTACTAACTGAAACCAACCCAGTCGCCAAACTCCGCCTCGAACTCGACGCCTCGACCACCTGAAGGTTCCTAACTCCGGCCGATGACTCGTCATCCACTCAGCCATCATTTCCCCAGACCATGTGCCACTCGATCAACCACAGAGGGAAAACGAATCAAATTAAAAACTACTAACAAAACTAGGTTTCTGGCAAGAAACCACTCGCCGCCGCCGCCACGTTGACCTTCCGACCACCCCAATATTTTTCTCCGATACCCCGTAAGCTCCTCTACCTTCTCGAGAAACTCCGGCCTCCCTAGTACCTCCGACCACCTGAATTCGACCGTAAACCCTTTTCCAGTCGTCAACGATCTGCTCTTGAACCACATGCTTAGAAATCATCAAACACGGCTTAAAATTCCTATCTTCTAATGCTGATTCACATTATATAATCCAATCTCAAAATTGTGATACTCGAAATTTGTCAAAATTTAAGATTTCCTCTGGAAAAAAAATAAGGTTTCATACTGAATATACTCATGCTTCATGAACTATTTACTTATAATTCATACATAAGCACTGCTACTTAGTTTTGAAATCAAAGGCTAATTCTAATCAGATGATAAGGATTTAAGTGTTTCCTTGTGTAATACAACCCTGTGATTCAATCAGAGAAGGAAATGGGAGTTTCAGACAGTTGGATATGTGTATATATATGCAGAATAAAACTGAGAGAAATTTATAAGCAACACAATATAAATCATTCCCACAATCTATCTAAATCCTGAAGTAAATTTTTTTACTCACATGAATATATTGATAAGCAGAGACTATATTTGATTTTGAAGCTGTAGTTCTAAATCTTCCTCTCTGGTTTGTTTCTTTTTTTTCTTTATCCTTTCTTCAGCAATTTGTTTGAACTTGTATATAATTTTTTCCAAGTTTATTTCCTATTCTTTGCTAAGTTGAACGAAATAAAACTGAAACAAATGTTCTTGTTTATAGAGGAAATTTTGTACAGGTTGATGTGATCTTTATCTATGCTAGACAGTAAATGCATTTAATGAAGCATGGATTCACAGTTAATGTTTTGCTTGAGGTTACTAGAATAATGGCATTAAATGAAGCATGCTTTGTAATGCTTCCCTGTACACTTGTATCTTACAGCATACTGTTTTGTTTATTTTTTTTTTTTTTATATACAAATTTACCTTACTTTGTTATATGGAAGAGTCTTGTTTTAGTTTTATATTTTCCTTATGTCTACATATTTGTTTACAGCAAATTTTAATTTTATTGTTTTTAAAAAAAAATATGTTCTTTTATTTAATTATCATTATTATTATCTATTTATTTAAACTTAACTATATATGTTAATTTAAATCCTATGCATCTTTATAATATTAACATTAACAACATTTATTTTTCTTGAAATTCTCAATTTAAATTCCAAAAGTTCAAATACATTACCAATTTTATATTCAAAAATTTCGGGATGTTACAACATCCCCTCCTTAAGAAAATTTCGTCCTCGAAATTAAAAGAGTGAGAAATGCAAACAAAGCATATAAGAATTTAGGAAATATAAAGAAATGACTTACAATTTAAGCCGAGATGTCTATTCTGCATTTGGGATATGATTTCTTCATATTATCCTCAGTTTCCCAAGTACAGTCCTTTGGATCGCCACTCCATTTAACTTTGACCAGCTTCACAATCTTGTTTCTTAATCGCTTCTCATCACGATCTACAATTTTTATCGGTTCCCTTCTAACTGCCAAGTTAGGAGTAATTTCAAGATCCTGCTGAGCAGCTTCTTCAATAATATCATCTGGATCGTGCACATATTTCCGAAGATTAGAAATGTGGAACACATCATGTACACCAGACAACCAGCTGGGTAATTTCACTCGATATGCTAGAGACCCGATCCTTTCCAGAATAGGAAAAGGACCAATATAACGCGGTGCTAACTTTCCAGTTTTTCCGAATCTCAGTACACCCCGCATCGGAGATACTTTCAGAAATACAGAATCTCCAACTTGAAATTCCAAATTTCTCCTTCGTCGGTCATAATAGCTCTTTTGACGGCTTTGGGCGGTTAATTACTTCTTTCGAATAAAGTCTACCTTCTCAGTGGCTTCCTTTATCATATCCGGTCCAAGAACAAGTCTGTCACCTGATTCAATCCAGCATGTAGGTGATCGACATGTACGACCATATAAAGCTTCGATAGGAGCCATTTCTATACTGACCTGATAGCTGTTATTATATGAGAATTCAACCAGATGCAAATGGTCCTCCCAAGAACCACCAAATCATGAACACAAGCACGCAATAGGTCTTCTAGAATTCGGTTAACCCTTTCAGTCTGTCCATCAGATTGTGGGTGATAAGCAGTACTGAAATTTAATTTCGTTCCCAAAGCGTCTTGGAATGCTTCCCAAAATCTACTAGTGAAGATCGAATCACGATCACTCACTATACTGCTGGGAATCCCATGGAGGCGAACAATTTCCTTTATATAAATACCTGCCAAGCTTGCTGCAGTCCGAGTAGATTTAACTGGAATGAAATGAGCATTTTTGGTTAGACGGTCCACAATAACCCAAATCGCTTCATTGCCTTTCTTAGTTCGTGGCAATCCGTCGATGAAATCCATCGATACCTGATCCCACTTCCATTTCGGTACTTCCAAAGGTTGAAGTAAACCGGCCACTTTCTTTTGGTCGCTCTTGATTTGCTGGCAAGTAGCACAGCGACTCACATGAATAGATATGTCTCTCTTCATCGTTTTCCACCAGAATGTCCTTTTAACATCACGATACATTTTGTTGACTCCTGGATGGATGTTGAATTTTGACTTGTGGCATTCATCCAATACTTCACGTTTCAGATCAGGGAAGTCTGGAACACAAATTCTGCCTTTTAATCTTATTACTCCTCTATTATCCATCTCGAAACTAGTGTCTTCTCCTTGGCAAATTCTTTTATAAATTCTCCGAAGAAACTCATCTTCATATTGCTGTCTTGCGATCTTCTCAAGGAGAGTAGGAGTGATAACAAGATATGCAAGAACAGCATGTCTTCTGCTCAAAGCGTCGGCAACCACAATGGCTTTTCCCGGCGTATATTGGATATCTAGGTCATATGATGCCAGAAATTCCAACCAACGTTGTTGTCGCAAATTCAAATCCTTCTGGGTGAAGAGATATTTCAAAGGTTTATGGTCGGTGAATAATTCAAATTTTTCACCTGGAAAAAGAAGAGATCATTAAGTATATTGTTTAAGTTAAATTAATTTCGCAAATTGTTAAGAAAGTCAAAAGGATTCTTACCCAGAAGATAGTGTCGCCAGATCTTTAAGGCGAAAACAACAGCTAAAAGTTCCAAATCGTGCGTTGGGTAGTTCTTCTCATGCGGACGTAATTGTCTACCCGCGTAGGCAACTACCCTTCCATTTTGCATTAATACTGCACCTACCCCATCACCACATGCGTCAGTATAAACAGATAATTCCTGATTCCCGTTTATAATAGCGAGAACAGGAGCAGTGGTTAATCTCTTCTTCAACTCCTGAAAAGCTTCATCACATTTCGAAGTCCAATCAAATTTTACATCTTTCATCGTTAGCTTAGTCAGCGGACTAGCTATCTTGGAAAAATCCTGAACGAATTTCCGGTAATAACCTGCTAAACCCAAAACGCTTCGAACTTCTTTTGGAGTAGTGGCTTGTTTCCAATCAAGAATAGCGGAAATTTTGCTAGGATCTACCGAAATTCCTCCTTCATTAACAATATGGCCAAGGAATTTGACTTCTCTGACCCAAAAGTGGCATTTGGAAAATTTTGCAAATAAGATATTCCTTCTCAAGATTTCCAAAACCATTCTGAGATGTTCAGCATGTTCTTCTTCGGTTTTGGAGTAGATTAGGATATCATCGATAAATACAAGAACAAATTTATTCAGAACTTCCCGAAACACACGAGTCATAAGATCCACGAAGTATGCTGGAGCATTGGTTAGCCCGAAAGGAATAACTAACCATTCGTAAAACATATTGGGACCCCTGAAAGCAGTTAAAGGTACATAATCTTCGGCGATTCGTAGTTGATGGAATCCTTGGGCTAGATCCATCTTTGAAAAGAAACGAGCGCCGTGCAATTGATCAAATAGATCATCAATTCTTGGTAGAGGAAATTTGTTCTTAAGAGTTTGTTTATTGAGATCGCGGTAATCTACACACAATCTTAAAGATCCGTCCGATTTAGCAACAAATACGACGGCTGAGCCCCATTCAGAAACACTGGGTCGAATTAATCCTTTTGCCCGTAGCTCATCAGTTTGATGAACCAATTCAATCTTTTCCCTGGGTGCCATCCTGCGATTTGCGTGAACAACAGGACGAGCATTAGGTACAAGGTCAATTCTAAATTCTATTTCTCAGTGAGGAGGTAAAGATTTCACTTCTTCGAATATGTCCATAAAATCTCTAACAATTGGTATAGACTCCAAACTGGGTTCAGGATAACCCAAATTATACATCAACCCTTCCCTTTTAGGACTAGGGTCCTCACAAGAAATTTTGATGAAATTCCCAAATTCGGTTTTAATCGAAATCAATCGATTGCTGCAATCCAATCTGGCTTCATATTTTGCTAGCCAATCCATTCCGAGTAAGACTTCAAACTCGCTAAAATCAAGAACGAAGAGACCAATGGGGAATTGATAATGAGAATATGAGATAGGAACGTCCCTACATCGAAGACAAAGATTCGCAGGCCCTCCAACTGGATTCCTTACGCATATAGGCTCATCAACAAAATCAGGTTCAAGATTTAATTCTTTAATGGCTTGCTGAGAGATAAAACTATGTGTAGCGCCCGTATCAAATAGAACTCTAACAATTCTATCATAAATGATAAGATTACCTTCCAGAACTTCTTTTCCTTTTCCTGCTTTGGAAGTTGCAGGTTGGTCCTTGACTGCGTATACCTTTGCTGTTTGAGCTTGTTTCATAGTTGGACAGTCTTTAACTTCATGCCCCTCTTTCTGACAGTAATAGCACTTCCCAGGTTTTGCTTGAGTGGATTGACTGACTTGTTTCTTAGGCTTCGTACATCTGCTCGAATAGTGGCCCTTCTCTAAGCAATTAAAACAAGTGACTTCCTCTGCTGTACTACGATGAATGCTCTTCTTTTTCTCGTTGCCCTGCCATGGTTTCTTACCTCCAAATTTCCGCTTCTTCCAATTTTGGTTGCCCGAATTTCCCTTTTCTGCTGGGGCTTCTTGTATATCAAGTGTGGCGTATCTGTAACCCATATCAACTAAATCCGAAAAAGATTCTTTAACGTGGCCCGTCATTCTTTCATGATATTTCTGGTTCATTCCACGGATAAACCTTTCGTTTTTCTTAAGAGGTGTGTTTAGCAATTCCGGGCCAAACCGAGATAGTTCGCTGAATTTATTCAAGTATTCTTCAAACGACAAACTTCCTTGTTTCAAATCCAGAAATTCCTGATACATTCTGGAAATTCCCGCCGATGGCATGTAACGTTTCTCAAACACTTCCTTAAAACGATCCCAAGTAAATTCTTCCTCGGGTTCATCTGTAATGATGGTTTCCCACCAAGCTGAAGCTTCTCCTTGGAGTTGCCATGAAGCTATAAGTCTTTTCTGCTCATCCTGCAGTCTTAGACCTTTAAAAATCTTCTCACACGATCTTACCCAAACTTGAGCCTCAATAATTGACTCCTTGCCGGTGAACGGTTTGCCACCAAGCTTTTCGAACTTCTTATATAAATCAGCCAAGTCCGGCTGCTGCTGAATATCTATTATTGCTTCTGCGGCTGGGGGAATTTGATTAGGTGCTGCAGCATTCCCTCGACCCCTAACTCTTCCTCTGCGTCCACTCATTTTCACTATCTGAGATTAGTAAGAAAATTGATTTAGATATACAGACGAGATATCTTAAGGAATATCAGCAGTAAAAAGAAATAGACTAAGAAAGTTTAAAGTTTCAGTCTTGGTTAGACTCATTCTAGGGTATACTTCACCCTATCTCTAATGAGCCATCTAATGTGTTATACTCCATAGCTAAAGTTCTTACTCAACCTGGAGCTCTGATACCACTTGTGACGACCCAAACTCGATGTCCGATAAACGACACCAAATTCGCATCGCCGGAGCTTATAACAACAATTAGATGAATATAAAACAGCGGAACAGAATCAATATCATAATCATCACAGTTACAACATCAACATAATATCCTTACTGCAACAGAGTACATAATACATACACCACAACTCCAAATACAACATCATGATAACACAACAGTGAACATATATCCAAAAGTTCTCAAAAGAGAGAGATGATAACATACTCCCAAAAACTAACACCTGAAATCTCCAAAAGCTCCTAAGATATCTCCAAGATAAAAAGCTCCAAAATATTGCTCCTCCAAAATACAGAAACCTGCTACTAGGCTGCCCGTGTGGAAATAATGGGCACCCAGAGTTTAGGAAAAAAACAATAAACTCCGGATCAGTCATGGGACTGGTATGAGTAAACAAAAACAGTTGCATTTAAATAAAACAAGATTTATAAAAGAATTTTCGGAATGCTTTTAAAAATGGAACTACCATAAGACCTCCCGCCACACACACAATGCAAACACAGAATTGGAGGAGATTTCTTCTTATGATAGTTAAATATGCTTGGTACGAGAAAAGAATTCTTTGATATTATACTAGTGCATAGTGAAGTAAATCATTTCGAAAATAGAATATTAATCTTAGCCAGCATAGACATTCCGAACTATGCCTACTATAGCTACCATGTTTTGTGGCAGGTTACCGCCACGCTGCATGACAGGTTTTACAACTAAAACCGTACAGGGCTCGTATTGTTTCTTTGGATTTCCAACAAATGGTCAGGCCAAGGAACTTCCTATTGCCACATGGAAACGCCTCTGGCGGGACATCCTGAGAACTTAACCAGCTCTCTGCCAACACAAGGCCGGGTTACCTTTATCACTAGGTAACTACTACACGAATATGTCATCCCCCGGTCCCATTGGACCTTTATTCGAGCGCTCGACAACCAACAACACCACACAGTAATAGATATAGTGTATCAACATGAGTAAGTATCTGGGCTCCATACCATGATACCACCCTTTCCAGAAGGAAATGACATACCCTAAAGGGAGCAACCCCTCATAACCTTGCCGCATCTTTCCTGTTTTGACCATTTCGGGGTGTGAGGCTCGACGAAGTCTCGTCCACAAAGTCACGCTCAAAAGATGTGCTTTGGGTCAACAAATGATCATAAAAATGATCACCAGGATAGACGATCAAATAAATGATCCTATCACAAATAATCAACACGATGATCATTTCACAGCAACATTCAGCATGTCACATTACCAAATTGGGAATATATCGCTGATAACATTCAACTACATAACCTCTGAGCTCGTATGTCTCAGAGAAGGGTGTTAAGCTAAGAGAATAAATTCGCCGCCACCAACAGAAATATATTTGAAAGAAATCAACTTTATTTCTCAATTTGCAATGTCAGACATACTATCCATACAAGTCTGTTCCGGGCTCGAACAGAACTGAAGGCACTTACAAAGAAGTCCTTGCAATCCGAATATTCACTAATCACGTTCGGACTTCCCATCACATATGGAGTCTCTATACCGGGGACCAGTCGATGCAAAGACATTCGACGAGTTGTCCTTTCGCTTTCAAAAATATCCGGTCTTCAACACCGGTCTTCAAATGCAATTCATAACGACGTATCACATATTCGGAATGGGTTATACGACCCCAAAGTCTTTTCCCGGTTAACCCGAATAGTGAGCGCAATATTTTTAAAACACATGGATATGTCAATTACAAAGATTCATATTTAGGGTTCGATGTGAGTTTCGGATACTCACTAGAATCCGATTCCCTGTCGCATCGAAGTTTAAATGTCGTTTTACAGCATAAAGGTTTTCACATCAATACAGAACAAATCATAGTCACAGTGCATCACGCCGTATCATAGTCACAACAGAAATATCAACCTAGTGCATAGCAATAGTTAATTGTTTACAAATTAAAGTGAATGGGATTTACTAAATCAATTTAATCATCCATGGTTGTCTTCCAAAATAATTTGTGATTTATCTAATTTAACATTTAGAAATCTTTATTATTCAGAAATTCATTTCTACTACAACAAGCTTAATCATTAATTAACTTAAATTATCTTAATTCAATTATTTAACTTATAATTTTTATTTTTATTTTGTTAAACAAATTTATTTACTTTTCATTCAATGTTAAGAAATCATTTTTATAAAAGAATCTATATAAAGTAAGTTTAATCCTTTATTTGAAACCCAATCATGTTTAAACATACTTTATTTAAATTTGATTTAACAATTTAAATTTATAAAACTTATTTAAATTCCACATTCAAGTAAAATTTGAATCTACGATCCCTTTAATTTTAAACTTAGTTTAAATCTGGTTTTATGTTTTAAATTTTCATTTTTAAATTTAGGATATAAGAAAATCATTTGAATTCAACTTTATACTTTGTTTAAAATACCTGTTATTAAATCTTGCTTCTATTTTTACATATTTTATTTTATTTTATTTATTTATTTTTATTTTTATTTTTTTAGAAACCTGAAACGGTTTCAGGTTCACTTAAATGTAGTTCAAAATTACTTAATTCACATATCACTTCTAAGTTATTTTTAAAACAAATTAAACTCAAAACAAGATTATTCCAAAACCCAGGTTTTAAACAGTCTTTTTTCTGAAGCCAGGCAATATGCTTAGCAACCCAATCCTTATTAACAACTTCCCCGAGCCAAAAGAAATTATTCACGCGTTTGACTTCGGATTTCACCATTTCCCAGTTTCTTCGAGTAAACCCATAGGCTACCCCGATTCGAACCCGAGAAAACTACGTCTCCCCTAACTCACACACAATGCTGATACGAAGGTCATCGCGTGCACGTGTCCAGGCATTTGGATGGTCGCTGACCATCACCGAGACCCCCCGCACATCGCAGTCGATCCCCACTAGCCTTCCAACTTCACAAATATTCGAATTCGAAAGCGAATCGAAATCGAGCTCTCTCACTACTAACTGAAACCAACCCAGTCGCAAAACTCCGCCTCGAACTCGACGCCTCGACCACCTGATGGTTCCTAACTCCGGCCGATGACTCGTCATCCACTCAGCCATCATTTCCCCAGACCATGTGCCACTCGATCAACCACAGAGGGAAAACGAATCAAATTAAAAACTACTAACAAAACTAGGTTTGTGGCAAGAAACCACTCGCCGCCGCCGCCACGTTGACCTTCCGACCACCCCAATATTTTTCTCCGATACCCCGTAAGCTCCTCTACCTTCTCGAGAAACTCCGGCCTCCCTAGTACCTCCGACCACCTGAATTCGACCGTAAACCCTTTTCCAGTCGTCAACGATCTGCTCTTGAACCACATGCTTAAAAATCATCAAACACGGCTTAAAATTCCTATCTTCTAATGCAGATTCACATTATATAATCCAATCTCAAAATTGTGATACTCGAAATTTGTCAAAATTTAAGATTTCCTCTGGAAAAAAAATAAGGTTTCATACTGAATATACTCATGCTTCATGAACTATTTACTTATAATTCATACATAAGCACTGCTACTTAGTTTTGAAATCAAAGGCTAATTCTAATCAGATGATAAGGATTTAAGTGTTTCCTTGTGTAATACAACCCTGTGATTCAATCAGAGAAGGAAATGGGAGTTTCAAACAGTTGGATATGTGTATATATATGCAGAATAAAACTGAGAGAAATTTATAAGCAACACAATATAAATCATTCCCACAATCTATCTAAATCCTGAAGTAAATTTTTTTACTCACATGAATATATTGATAAGCAGAGACTATATTTGATTTTGAAGCTGTAGTTCTAAATCTTCCTCTCTGGTTTGTTTCTTTTTTTTCTTTATCCTTTCTTCAGCAATTTGTTTGAACTTGTATATAATTTTTTCCAAGTTTATTTCCTATTCTTTGCTAAGTTGAACGAAATAAAACTGAAACAAATGTTCTTGTTTATAGAGGGAATTTTGTACAGGTTGATGTGATCTTTATCTATGCTAGACAGTAAATGCATTTAATGAAGCATGGATTCACAGTTAATGTTTTGCTTGAGGTTACTAGAGTAATGGCATTAAATGAAGCATGCTTTGTAATGCTTCCCTGTACACTTGTATCTTACAGCATATTGTTTTGTTTATTTTTTTATTTTATTTTTTATATACAAATTTACCTTACTTTGTTATATGGAAGAGTCTTGTTTTAGTTTTATATTTTCCTTATGTCTACATATTTGTTTACAGCAAATTTAAATTTTATTGTTTTTTTTTTAAAAAAAAAATATGTTCTTTTATTTAATTATCATTATTATTATCTATTTATTTAAACTTAACTATATATGTTAATTTAAATCCTATGCATCTTTATAATATTAACATTAACAACATTTATTTTTCTTGAAATTCTCAATTTAAATTCCAAAAGTTCAAATACATTACCAATTTTATATTCAAAAATTTCGGGATGTTACATATTTGTTGTTTATTAATATAAATGAATGTAAATATGATTTTTAAATAGAATTTTTCTGTAACGACCCGCAAATCCGTACCCCTTGAGTTTACACTATTCTACAAAAATCAACTCAAGTTGCACAGAAATACGAACCATTAGGGTTTAAGAAGAAGAGGTAGAAGAAGAGAAAACAAAATCAACATCAGAATCTAACCATCGCAGCGGAATAAAATATAATAGAGAATAAATAATCTTTACTCAAAATCAAATATATCAGTTTACATATATTACATCATCAGAGTACATCAGTCACAACTCACATCAATAACATCCAATGGGTACACAACAACTCAACAGCGGAAATATATGTATATACAAGTACGAGGATACGTATCGTCATCCAACTCGTCTCCTGAGCTCCACAGCATCATATCCTGTATCCTATAACACTCGGTCCGACCCGAGCATTACAGTTAAATAACACCCGAGTCAGTCTGGATTACCAGCGTGAGAAAATCACACCCAATTGATTATTAAAGTTTCAAAAATCCTTTGAAAACAAAAGCATCTCGTAAGACCACGCCACAAATAAACATGTCGGGTTTTTACCTTACGATAGCTAAAACAATTTTTATAGAAATCCTCTGATATTATACTAGGGTCTATATACAAATACTTATAAAATAGCCGAAATTGTTACATCTATTAAATTCCAGCTACTAGCCACAAAAGTGGGTAATACAAACAAAACTCGTACAAGGCTCGTAGGGAGAATGGATTTCCAACAATGACTAGGCACTGGGGTACCACCCGTCACAGTACGGGGCCTAGATCACCGTACCGAGGACTACCCCTTCATCCCCTGCAACACAAGGCCGGAACCATTCCTTACTGAACAGTCCCGAACAAGATAAACCCCATGGTTGACGCGACCAACCACCCACTAAGCCGAAATATATAAGGGACATCTAGACAGGGGAATTATCTTGTCCTGCTTGGGCATGACCCACCTAACCTTGCTGCATATCCCCTGATTTTCAGTCATTCCCATTTGATGAAGCTTGAGGCTAAGCGTTACCTTTTAAGAACGTTTTTACTTAGAATGCCCATCGCCCACCTGACGATGTTTCGCAAGCATTCATCCATACAAGTCCGTCCCGGGTTCGAACGGAACCGAAGGCACTATTCCTACTACATCCATTTTGGAAATATCCTCAGGATCAGTAGCGACTAGCCCTTGCACTTCACTGCTCCATCTTCGACTCCGAACATGTTTCACGCAACGTACAAACCGGATCGAAGTGGTTTTCGAGAAATTAATCTCGATCCCGGTCTCTTCGAAACGATCAACGCAGTTGGCCAATATTGATAGTCGGTTATTTAACTATCAATTAATATTCACAACATCCATCACTCAATAAATAATTTCCCAAATTATTTATTTATTTACCTCAAAATATCTTTCCAAGATATATTCCTATTTTCAATCCTTTGAAAACAGTTTTCAAATCATTCTTTCTTTCCAGTATAAACCTTCCCAAGTATTTTCCTAGCTTCTCTGAAATTACAAAGCACAAAGCTAGATTTAAAAAATATATTTTAAAACACTTTATTTTGAAATATATACCTTCAAAATATTTAAATTAACACTATTTCAATAATTTGTTAAAAACACATATTAAATGAATATTTGAAAAATAAGGTTACTTAATAAATATAAAACCAGATTTATACTTTTAAAAACAAAATATTAAGGCATTCTTTGAATATTTACTACTATAATAGGTAAAGAGAAATACTTACTTAAGAACTTAAATGTTAGAAATAAGAAATTTTCCACACTTGCTTTTTAAACAACTTTTAATCTTTTAACTTATATTTAAAAATTTATTTTGAAAACGTACTTGGTTATCCAGGGAGAATTCCAACTTCAATTACCTAAATCAATTTCCCAAATTGATTTCCAATTTATTTCTTTTTAATTCGGAATCTATTAATTTCAAATTCCATTTCTTGATTTCAATTTAAAAATACTTTAACTAAAAAATTTAAATTTTTAGATTTCTCAATTACTTCTTAATTCTTTAAAATAAAATTTAAACTTTAAATTTTAAAATAATTCTTTATTTCTTTAATTGATATAACTTAAGTTTACAATTCATCAATTTCATTTTATTCAAAATTCCATTTCACTTCATACTCGAAGTTATTTATTATTATTTTCATATTACTTCTATTTCTTTTCAATTCATTCTTAATTTATTCAAACTTTCTATAATTATTTTGCTTACAAATTTACTTCTTTTTAATTTCTTTTCAACAATCTAATTCATATAATTTGGTAATTCATTATACCCAACTATCCAATCAAACCATAACATTCAATATCCCAATATAACTCATCATAAGATATCAAATAATCACAACAGAGAATAATGAAGAATTTAAATAAATGTGAGGGGTCCAGTTGGATCCCTCCAACCTGTTTTCTCTTCATTCACAGACGTTAGCACAATAAATTGCATCAATTCTCAAATATAGCATACAATAGCACATCAACAATTCAACCATTCAAACAATTATTTAAATTTAATCATTTGAATTTAAATTTGAATTAACTAAGTGAGATTAACTCACCTTTTTCTTTCGCATGCAATCCATTTCCATTCCATATTGTTTTCTTCACATTTTTGACCTTGTAAAAACATTTATAAGGTTTTATTAATATTTGAAATAAATCGACCGGTTAATTACCATTTAAAAATTTAACTAATGATTTAATTTTTTATTAGTAATTTCCTTTTTAAAACTACATATTCACTTATACAAAAATTAACGATAGATTTCAAAAATCTAACCTTTATAAAATCTCTACAACATGTTAAACTTTCTATATATTCCCAAAATCATATATATGTAATTTTCTTAAACTACAAATAAAAATAATTTACATAGATTTTATATAAATCTATTTATATATATATATAAATAACTTTCAACATTTTTTTTTTAAAATTCCTATATATAATTTTATAAGTTCATCATTCTCTAAATATCAAAATTCAAATCAAGAAAATCTCAGATACACTTATCTGTTTTACTATAAATAACCCAACAATTTACTTTACTGTATAAATTTATCTAAGTGAATTGTTATATATATTATATATATATATATGTATATATATATATATATATATCTTTTCCTAATCTATATTTATTTACTTAAATCAAATTAAAACTAAAACTGCAATACCTCAGACAAGCCATGCTCCCAAATCGAAGCCGGAGCTACCCCCACGAACGCAGCCTCCACAAAGTCGACCCCTCCAACCAATCCTGTGAACGTTGCCATCGCTCACCTCCATCAATTCTATGCCGAGACGAACGGAGCCTCAATTCGTCGCTTCACCTCGCGGCAACCCCATGCCGACCCGACCTTGCGGCAACCCCAAATCAACCACTGGGTAGCCTCCAAATCGATCGATGCTTCGAGTTTTCGTTACCACTGCGCCTCGCCTTAGCGACACAGCCCCCCTTGCCTGCACGCGACTCGATGCTTCGATTGAATAAGATTTGAAGATTATCGAACTCGATTGGCGGCCATTCTCTCTTTCTTTTTTCTTTTTTTCAAACTGTGAAAATGAGAAGGGAGGGAAAGGGGATCTCGGCTCCCTTTCTTTTTTCTTTTACCAGAGGAACGAAATAAATTGTAGATAGGAAAAGCGAAGAATATTAGGTGAGAACTAGCGTATAGGAGAAGGTTGGAAAAAAAAGTTGATGTGAAAAGAAATTGACAAAGGAAATGACAAGAGATATTTTTAATTAAAACGATAAATTATTCACTAGGCGTTTTACTCTCGTACGGTTACACGGTAGCTCGGAAAATCATGGAATTTGAAATCCGACAATAGTTCAATATTACGGACCCAATGGAACTGGTTTCGTCAAATTCCGAGACTGCGCCTCGGAAGGCTATTTTTAAATTCAATTTAAACGATGAAATTTTAAAGCCGAATAAATCACTTTTAAATTTAATTTTACAACTTCTATTATCTTCAATATTATCGATATAAATTTTACAAGCCTTTCAATTATCTTTAATAGGCTTAAAATTCTAGATTCGACAATTTACCCAACTTCACTTATTTAATTTAATAATTTAATTATCAAATAAATTGTAATATTCGTTATTCAAGTTAAAATTACTCTATTGAATACTTAAAATCAATTAAATATCTCAATTTTAAATGCTCAAAAGTTCTGGGTCGTCACATTCCTCCCCCCTTAAAAGAATTTCGTCCTCGAAATTACTAGTTAGGAAGAATGATTCAATACCCGTTTATTATTTCCCTAAACCAAACAGTTTTCTAACAATTCAACATCTTATCAATTATCTTTTATATAAAAGACTCATTATCTTTCTTACTAACTTCCAAACCTTTCTCTAGTTCCAAACCATACCATTTGTTTAACCATTCAAGTTTCAATTTAAAACCAAATTTTGAATTATCAAAATTTTCTCAAAATTTTTCTAACTCCCTAAATTTCCGAAAAATTTCGCCAGCGTCTCCTTTGCGCGGCTAGCTCGGTACAACTACAAAATGGCTCTATGGCCTCCCAAATCCAAAAAGAAAATAAAAAGCCAAGTGGCTCAATCCAAATCCAAATCCCAATCAAATTCCATACCAAATTTAAATACATACCTTTTGTCGGGCAATTCAAATTTTACCTTTGATATCAAACTCAATTTTCTTTTTCCTTTATAATACCTGCATACCTGCTTAGCACCAATATCCAAACACATTATCCCAAAACATCATTTCTTTCTTAAGTTAGCATAAACATTTTATATGTTTCTTATCTTCATTTCTCTTTACCTCTTTTGGTTTACTTATTACTATTCAAATCGATTTCCACATTACATATGTATTCCATTTATTTTCAACTTTGAATTTTTAAATTTTATCCTTCATTTATAACTAATTTAAGTCATTACTTTAATTAGTTTCATTTACTAACTTATTTTAGTTTCCAATTCTAAATAGTTTTGTCGTTAACAAAATTTTCCAAAATTTTCAAAAATTTTCTAACTCCCAAAATTTCTGAAAATTTTTGGTAGAGTCCCCTTTGTACGGAGGAGCTTTTGCAATTTGACAAAAGATATAAATATATATACATCGACCCACACGGTCGGAAAAACCAAAAACGTTCATATTTCCTAATTTTATTTGCGTAGGCGTACCTTATTTAGCATTTTAAGCAAGCGGCTTATTATTTTTAGCAAATAGCACAATCAAATCCAGCCACACGCCTTCCAAGTACCTGTACTTACTCAATTTAAACATGTAAGTGCCAAATATATGCAGTTTAACTACATTTCACTTATTTATAATAGTTAAAACATATGAATTCTAAAAGAAACTCACACCAAACATTTTACTGTAAGCAATTTATATAGTTTCCATGTCAATTCAACTGTTTCAATTTATTTATAACCATTTTCATTTAATTTGAATGGTTTTCAATCCATTCGTATACCACTTCATTAATTCGAATGGTTTAAAGCTCAATTGCTTACATTTAATTTATTTTAAGCAAACGGAACTCATATTTAATTCAATTACTTTCAAAATCAATTTATTTTACTCTTTATCAATCCATAGAATTTTTAGTTACTTCAATTTACATCAAATAATAATTTATTTTTTTGCAATTTGACAAGATCTATGTGAATGAATAAGTGCTTGAGTTTTATAATCAATTTTAAATTGATTTTAACCCAATTATTACTTAATTCTATTCCATTTCCAATTTATCCACAACCCATATACTCTCATTTTCATTGCATTTCCATTTTATTAACCAAAGTTAGTTCATTCAAAACCATTAACAATTTAGGTACATCTCCATTACCAATTAAATTTTCCTTCTTATTTTAATTCATTCACATCCATTCATTTACATATAATATAATTAGTTTATCCACATTCACTTAAACCATTCTAATAAACCCGAAACATTCTATTTTCCTTATTGTCTCAAGTTATTTCAATTCCTTAATAAGTTAAATGGTTTTCAATTATTTATTTAAGCATTTTCATCCCATTAAATATTATCGGCAACTCACCGAAATTTTATTTTAATTTTAAAATTTATTTATCTTGATTCTATTTTAATCCAATCCCATTGCCAACTACAAATTTATTTGTTCAATTATTATACATTTCAAATTTCAAAGTTCAATTCATTCTCAGTTCACTTAAATAAATTACAAGGTCATTTCAATTATTTCTACGTATTTAGATTTTATTTGATACATTCCCAATTATACTTAATTTGTTAACACTTCACATTAAATTTTAATTAATAACTCAAATTCTGATTCTATTATTCACTTTTAGTTTACCATCCAATTTACTAACTCACAATTCAACCTCATTCTCAATTATTTTCATTTCATCAACAATTTGAATCAATTTTAATTTATAACTTGAGTTTATTTCCAACTTCATCATAAACTTATAACTCAATTCCATTAACTAATTTATTATCCAATTAGTTCTCCCCTTATTCATAATCCAACACTTGAATTTTATTCAAAATATCACTTCATTTAATTTTCTTAAGTTCAATATTTATTTTATACTTCAAGTTTGGATCCCCATTTCATTTTTCAATTTATCAAAATATTGATTTTGGGCATTATATTCCATTTTCAATTTAATAAGTCACAACTTATTATTTTATACAATTCCATTCATCATAGGCTGGAATATATTCATCTTTTATTTTTCACTCAAACCTTCTATTTATTTATAGCCCAAGCATATTTTATTTCCATGGATCTTTAATTCTTTAATAAGTTATTCTGGTTTATTTATTTCAATCCAATCCTTATCCAACTTATTTCCCATTTATTCAGGTAAGAATTTAATTCCATTCAATAATTCAGCTGAATTTTTATTCCAATTTAATTTTATCTTAACTCGGATTTATTTAACCCAATTCGGTTTCAACTAAATTCAAATACAACTGGATATTATTTCTAGCCTATTCAATTTATTCCAATCCAGTTAAGTTTTTTTTTTTCCCATCCAAGTTAACTTCATTTCATTTTAAATTTACATTCCATTATTCAAAGCTTATATTTCCTTTCTGTTTCAAAAATCATCTCAATCTATAAGCTTACAATTCATCTCATCAGGATTTTCAAACACCCGGCTTTAGTTTCAAATTATTTTGAAATCTCCAACATTTCAAAATCACACTTCTCAGAAATTTAAACCAATCCTGGTTTTATTCCCAACAAATTTCCTCTGAAATTTTCAAAAACACTCGTTTTTCCTGAACAAATTAATTTGGCAGCAAATCCGTCGCTTAGAAACTCGAAAATGAACATCGATGATGTTGTAGTCATCACCGAAGTTATTTTCCAGTGACTAAAGTGAATTCAATGCTATATCACTTTCAAAACCCATTTAAAACAAATTTCCATCCAGAAATACTTCCAAAACAATAATGTTATCATTTATCTTCAAAACACTTCGATAACATTTCCAAAATCTCTGAAATTTTGAATTTCCAAATTCTGCTTAAATAAATTTTAACTATAATTCATTTGCATAGCTTATGTTCATACAAATTCTCATTTGATTATATTTCAATTCACAAATTACATCTATAATTCATATTTATAAATTTCTTTTTATAATAAATTTATTCCTTCAAACTTTGGTTATATTTCCAATTTCTAATTAAATTTTCACTTAACAATGATAATACTTTAATATTATCATTTCTAACATCCAAGCAACCATATATTAGTCAAACAGTTTACAAAAACTATGCTTTATATCAAAATATGTTTTTGGGTAAAATTATTTCATTCACCCATATTTAAAACAATATCGTGTCGATTGCTCTATTCAAGTGTTTAGAAACCCCTTCGATACAGTTGTACGGACTATGCCGACGAAGGTTCATATGCCAGTCAATAAACCAATCAACGCAATATTAAAACAATTTATATTCACTAACAAATACGCGCTCATATTTATTAATACGCTCAAACTCATTATAGAGTACCATAGACTCTATTTTAAATGAGTAATTCCCACCAGAGCCAAGGTTATCTCCAACCTAAGCTCTGATACCAAATGTAACGACCCGCAAATCCGTACCCCTTGATTTACACTATTCTACAAAAATCAACTCAAGTTGCACAGAAATACGAACCATTAGGGTTTAAGAAGAAGAGGTAGAAGAAGAGAAAACAAAATCAACATCAGAATCTAACCATCGCAGCGGAATAAAATATAATAGAGAATAAATAATCTTCACTCAAAATCAAATATATCAGTTTACATATATTACATCATCATAGTATATCAGTCACAACTCACATCAATAACATCCAATGGGTACACAACAACTCAACAGCGGAAATATATGTATATACAAGTACGAGGATACATATCGTCATCCAGCTCGTCTCCTGAGCTCCACAGCATCATATCCTGTATCCTATAACACTCGGTCTGACCCGTGCATTACAGTTAAATAACACCCGAGTCAGTCTGGATTACCAGTGTGAGAAAATCACACCCAATTGATTATTAAAGTTTCAAAAATCCTTTGAAAACAAAAGCATCTCGTAAGACCACGCCATAAATAAACATGTCGGGTTTTTACCTTACGATAGCTAAAACAATTTTTATAGAAATCCTCTGATATTATACTAGGGTCTATATACAAATACTTATAAAATAGCCGAAATTGTTACATCTATTAAATTCCAGCTACTAGCCACAAAAGTGGGTAATACAAACAAAACTCGTACAAGGCTCGTAGGGAGAATGGATTTCCAACAATGACTAGGCACTAGGGTACCACCTGTCACAGTACGGGGCCTAGATCACCGTACCGAGGACTACTCCCTTCATCCCCTGCAACACAAGGACGGAACCATTCCTTACTGAACAGTCCCGAACAAGATAAACCCCGTGGTTGACGCGACCAACCACCCACTAAGCCGAAATATATAAGGGACATCTAGACAGGGGATTATCTTGTCCTGCTTGGGCATGACCCACCTAACCTTGCTGCATATCCCCTGATTTTCAGTCATTCCCATTTGATGAGGCTTGAGGCTAAGCGTTACCTTTTAAGAACATTTTTACTTAGAATGCCCATCGCCCACCTGACGATGTTTCGCAAGCATTCATCCATACAAGTCCGTCCCGGGTTCGAACGGAACCGAAGGCACTATTCCTACTACATCCATTTTGGAAATATCCTCAGGATCAGTAGCGACTAGCCCTTGCACTTCACTGCTCCATCTTCGACTCCGAACATGTTTCACGCAACGTACAAACCGGAAAGAAGTGGTTTTCGAGAAATTAATCTCGATCCCGGTCTCTTCGAAACGATCAACGCAGTTGGCCAATATTGATAGTCGGTTATTTAACTATCAATTAATATTCACAACATCCATCACTCAATAAATAATTTCCCAAATTATTTATTTATTTACCTCAAAATATCTTTCCAAGATATATTCCTATTATCAATCCTTTGAAAACAGTTTTCAAATCATTCTTTCTTTCCAGTATAAACCTTCCCAAGTATTTTCCTAGCTTCTCTGAAATTACCAATCACAAAGCTAGATTTAAAAAATATATTTTAAAACACTTTATTTTGAAATATATACCTTCAAAATATTTAAATTAACACTATTTCAATAATTTGTTAAAAACACATATTAAATGAATATTTGAAAAATAAGGCTACTTAATAAATATAAAACCAGATTTATACTTTTAAAAACAAAATATTAAGGCATTCTTTGAATATTTACTACTATAATAGGTAAAGAGAAATACTTACTTAAGAACTTAAATATTAGAAATAAGAAATTTTCCACACTTGATTTTTAAACAACTTTTAATCTTTTAACGTATATTTAAAAATTTATTTTGAAAACGTACTTGGTTATCCAGGGAGAATTCCAACTTCAATTACCTAAATCAATTTCCCAAATTGATTTCCAATTTATTTCTTTTTAATTCGGAATCTATTAATTTCAAATTCCATTTCTTGATTTCAATTTAAAAATACTTTAACTAAAAAATTTAAATTTTTAGATTTCTCAATTACTTCTTAATTCTTTAAAATAAAATTTAAACTTTAAATTTTAAAATAATTCTTTATTTCTTTAATTGATATAACTTAAGTTTACAATTCATCAATTTCATTTTATTCAAAATTCCATTTCACTTCATACTCGAAGTTATTTATTATTATTTTCATATTACTTCTATTTCTTTTCAATTCATTCTTAATTTATTCAAACTTTCTATAATTATTTTGCTTACAAATTTACTTCTTTTTAATTTCTTTTCAACAATATAATTCATATAATTTGGTAATTCATTATACCCAAATATCCAATCAAACCATAACATTCAATATCCCAATATAACTCATCATAAGATATCAAATAATCACAAAAGAGAATAATGAAGAATTTAAATAAATGTGAGGGGTCCAGTTGGATCCCTCCAACCTGTTTTCTCTGCATTCACAGACGTTAGCACAATAAATTGCATCAATTCTCAAATATAGCATACAATAGCACATCAACAATTCAACCATTCATACAATTATTTAAATTTAATCATTTAAATTTAAATTTGAATTAACTGAGTGAGATTAACTCACCTTTTTCATTCGCATGCAATCCATTTCCATTCCATATTGTTTTCTTCACATTTTTGACCTTGTAAAAACATTTATAAGGTTTTATTAATATTTGAAATAAATCGACCGGTTAATTACCATTTAAAAATTTAACTAATGATTTAATTTTTTATTAGTAATTTCCTTTTTAAAACTACATATTCACTTATAAAAAATTAACGATAGATTTCAAAAATCTAACCTTTATAAAATCTCTACAACATGTTAAACTTTCTATATATTCCCAAAATCATATATATGTAAATTTCTTAAACTACAAATAAAAATAATTTACATAGATTTTATATAAATCTATTTATATATATATAAATAACTTTCAACATTTTTTTTTAAAAATTCCTATATAATTTTATAAGTTCATCATTCTCTAAATATCAAAATTCAAATCAAGAAAATCTCAGATACACTTATCTGTTTTACTATAAATAACCCAACAATTTACTTTACTGTATAAATTTATCGAAGTGAATTGTTATATATTATATATATATATATATATATATATATATATCTTTTCCTAATCTATATTTATTTACTTAAATCAAATTAAAACTAAAACTGCAATACCTCAGACAAGCCATGCTCCCAAATCGAAGCCGGAGCTACCCCCACGAATGCAGCCTCCACAAAGTCGACCCCTCCAACCAATCCTGTGAACGTTGCCATCGCTCACCTCCATCAATTGTATGCCGAGACGAACGGAGCCTCAATTCGTCGCTTCACCTCGCGGCAACCCCATGCCGACCCGACCTTGCGGCAACCCCAAATCAACCACTGGGTAGCCTCCAAATCGATCGATGCTTCGAGTTTTCGTTACCACTGCGCCTCGCCTTAGCGACACAGCCCCCCTTGCCTGCACGCGACTCGATGCTTCGATTGATTAAGATTTGAAGATTATCGAACTCGATTGGCGGCCATTCTCTCTTTCTTTTTTCTTTTTTCGAAATGTGAAAATGAGAAGGGAGGGAAAGGGGATCTCGGCTCCCTTTCTTTTTTCTTTTACCAGAGGAACGAAATAAATTGTAGATAGGAAAAGCGAAGAATATTAGGTGAGAACTAGCGTATAGGAGAAGGTTGGAAAAAAAAAGTTGATGTGAAAAGAAATTGACAAAGGAAATGACAAGAGATATTTTTAATTAAAACGATAAATTATTCACTAGGCGTTTTACTCTCGTACGGTTACACGGTAGCTCGGAAAATCACGGAATTTGAAATCCGACAATAGTTCAATATTACGGACCCAATGGAACTGGTTTCGTCAAATTCCGAGACTGCGCCTCGGAAGGCTATTTTTAAATTCAATTTAAACGATGAAATTTTAAAGCCGAATAAATCACTATTAAATTTAATTTTACAACTTCTATTATCTTCAATATTATCGATATAAATTTTACAAGCCTTTCAATTATCTTTAATAGGCTTAAAATTCTAGATTCGACAATTTACCCAACTTCACTTATTTAATTTAATAATTTAATTATCAAATAAATTGTAATATTCGTTATTCAAGTTAAAATTACTCTATTGAATACTTAAAATCAATTAAATATCTCAATTTTAAATGCTCAAAAGTTCTGGGTCGTCACATTTTCTAATTGGAAATTCTGAAATAAATATTTTGAAAAATGTTTTACTTTACAAATTTAATTATGGATTAATTTGAAGATTTGAAAAGATTGTAAAAAAAATTAATTGATTGAAGTCAAATGGATTATAAATAAAATTTGATTTGGAATTTAAGAAAAATAAATGATAAATATAATATAAAAATATATTATAAAGAAACTATTTGATTATTTATTCATTTATGAGTATAAGTTGATTATATATTAAATTTTGAATTTGGAAATTTAAAAATAAATGTATTGAACAATATTTGGATTTAAAAAATTCTATAAATTAATACTAATAGGAGTTAATGCTCTATACTTTAAGAAATAATGTATATGTATGTATGATTGTTTATTAAGTGCATAAATTATTTTTAATTCATTTTATTTTAAAGGTTATATTAGCATTTTATAAATAATATTGGATTTAAAAACAAATGTGTTTTATAAGTAGATTGAAAATAAATTACGTATTGGGGATTGAAGAATAAAATTTTGAAATTAAGAAATACATATACATGATCAATTATTAAAGTGCAATTTAGTTTCAAAACATTTTTCTTTAAGAATGTATAAGTGTTGATGGTTGAATAATGTATGAATGATGTGAAACAAGAATTAATAAAAGTTCTAAAGTAGAATATGAATTTTATAAAAGAATTTAAAACACCTTTTCTTTAAAACATGAATAAATATAGTTTTTATATATTTTTTGAATTTAAATTGTGAAACATTTACATATGTAAATTAAATTGAATAAGGGTTTAAATAAAAAGATTTATAAACATATGTTAAGATATAAAATATAAATGCACAAGGTTTAACTAAAATTTTAAAATTAATTGAATTTAAGGACTTAAACATAAATATACAAAAAAATTACATGTGTAAGCATTTTACAATAAAAATTTACATTTGTCAAGCATTAGTATAAGTGTATATTTAAAAATTACAAGTGTAAATGATAAGAAAACAAGTGGCAATAAAATGAAATTTTCTTTTGATTTAGAATTTGTAGAAAAGAAACCTGTAAAAATTCAAACCAGGAAACAAAGAAAACTGAAACAAACTGAAGAAAAAAACAAAGCAATGTTTTCAATGATTGTTCAACTCAAATGTAATGCTAGGTTTCAGCTGTAATCAAGTAAAAATCAGAGCTCGAGCAAAATCAAAATCAGAGAGTAAGTAAAACAATTCAGACCAAAAGCTTGAAAATAAAATGTAAGTTCAAAGTCTTCAAACCTGAAAAAAATGTAGGAAGCAAACCATATGAAAACAAAAGCAATTTCTGTTTTGGAAACAAATAGGCTGCAGAACAACTCAGGTAAGAAAATTAAGCAAATTCACAAGATTTTTTTTTAATTTAGAAAACAAAATTAACACAAGTATTCCTTACCTGAGGGGATGATGATCAAAAAAATAAAAGTGGGCAGTGCATTTTAAAGAGAATTGCATGTTCCTGATTTCACAAACAAAAACAATTTCCAAGAAATTATCTCTGTTCCTTCCCAATCCAGGTGAGCAAATCCTCAAAACCCCATATATGCTCTGTTTTGCTTGTGATCTATGTGATGCATATTATGAAACATGTATGCATGGATGTAAATTGTTAATGTATATAAATATGGGCGCATATGCTTGTGCATATTTGGGTTACAGACCAAAAACATTTTTGTTCCAAGGTTTACAGAATAAACCTATTCTTAAATCCAAGTTTCTCTTTATCTGTTTTTCTTTTAGGATTAGAATCTAAACAAAAATTGTTTGTTTAAAACATATTCTAAGATTTAAAGATAATTCTAAGGAGAAGTAATTAAAGTTTTATGGAAATAAAAAAAAATATATAGAGAAACCAAATGTCTGTCAACAAGTATCATGGTTTCTAGTTGTAATTACATCATGCAAAACAATTATTAAAGTGGTGATATTTAAAGATGGAATCGGAATTTTTATGTAAGAATTCGTTGAGAAATGCGAGAATAAATGAATTTGGGTTTATTGGCTAATTCTGGTGATCAGAATAACTTTGGGTCTCGTGGATAAAGTTGTAGCTTGGTGTAGGATCACAGACCATCAGAAAAATACTGGCTGATTTTATAAATTATTGTGGCGAGTTGACGAGATCGAACTAGGGTTCGATGATATTTTTCAACGAGGAGAGGCGTGAGGAAAATTCGGGGTCATCGATGCATCGAGTTGAACGAGACCCAAGGAGATTGAAGCAGGGGTGGTTGGCGAAGCTTTGACCAAAATTACGATGTTGTTTGTGGCGTGTGGCGATCAGATGAGTTAGTTTTTCTGATGATCATATGTTGCAGTTTGGGTCAGGATGTTCGATGTTGATTGGCTCTCGAACATGTAAATTTGTGGGCTCTAATCCATTGCGTAGATGATCTGGGATTTGTGGAGGGCGGTGGTGTTGGCCAGAACGCTGTCGAACTTCGGTGCACGTGCACCGTGTATCTGTGTGGATAGGGAAATTTTGGATCGGGGAAGAAGAGATGTTGGCTTGAGTATTAGCTCGAGTTCAAGTACGATAAGTTAAAGATTTTACTCGAGTTTTGTACCGTTTATTCCAGATGTTAAATTTGGTAACAGAATCCTTTTTAATTAAAGCAATGTTTTAAAAGAAAGGGGAAAGAAGGAGGGTATTTGGCTCGAAGCAATATCCGAGTAAACAGGGCGATGACTCGAGTAACTGCTCGGGGAAAACTATTTGGGGCTCGGGTAAAGACCTGAGGTGGTTTTTGGGTTTGTTTTGACAGTTTATATTAAATAAACTTAATAATATTTAAAGAAGTTAATTAATATAAAGGATGTTTTAAATTGTTGATTAACTTTCAAAATTTAAGTTACATATTTGTTGAAGGAAATTTATTATTTGAGGATAATTACTTAAATAGAGTAATTAAGATAAATTAATTAATGATTCAAATTTGGTAAATCAAGTAATTTATGAAAAATTAATAAAAATGATTACTTAATTAAAGTAATTGAGGGTGGATAATTAATGAATCAAGTAATTAAAGGTTAATTAATTTAAAGAATAACTAATTAGTGGGATTAATTAATTAAGAAATGATTTAATTTATGATGCTGATTGAGATTTAATCAATAGTAATTAGTGATAATCTATTTATTGATTAAAAGATAATAAATAAAGGTTAATTAATTTATGAAAGTTATTGGAAATAATTATTTATTTTAATTAAGGATAATTAATTAAGAATAAATTTATTAATTATTGAAATTAATTAAGACTAATTAATCAAAGGATTATTTATTTAATTAACGGTTAATTAATGATTAAAGTGTAATTAATCAAAATGGTTTGTAATTAATTAATGATAAATTAACCAGGATTAGAAATTTATTCCTAAGTAATTTATCTGATTTAAATAAATCAGATTATTAATTGATTTTACTCATGGATGTTAGGATTCTATGGAGTTCTTTGAATTGATTGATGTCCTTGATTTGGGATAATGTGTGATACGAATTATTTTGTTTTAAGAACCGTGATGTAATTTATTCTGCGATGAAATTAATTATCTATGATATAATTACTATCTGCGATGAACTTATATTATTTATCCATGATCTGTAAATAAAGATAAGCGTTATAGATTATACCGCTTATCGATATTTCTGTGTTTGAATTTGTAATGGCCGATGTTGTTGCACTATTGTGTGTAAAATCCCTGGACTACAATATACACACACAAATATGGATTGCACATGGAAATCAGTTAACTCACAGGTTTTTAAAATCGTTTTGAATTTGAATTTTAAACCCAAATGGTTTTGGTTAATGGTTTAGGTTTAAAGTGAAAGATTTTTGAAAAGGAATTTTCAAATGTAAAAGTTATTTTTGAATAACTTGATTTAGTTTCGAAAATTGATTTAAAATCTGAATTCGAAATTTGAAATTGAATTCTATGTTGAAAATTTATGATGTAAAAGTCTATACAAACTATAAATGTGTTTATATGGATTTTAAACCATTTTAAAAAGTATTGCTTTGAGAAATTGAATTCAAGTCAAGTTTTATACTTGAAGGGTTTAACTCGTGCAAAAGTAATTAGATTTTTCCAAAACGAAAAAATAATTGTTTTCGATTAATAATAGCTTTCATATAAGGAAATGGTTTCCAATTTGTGTTGAAAGATTTCAAATCAAACTGAAATAGTTTTTTGAAAACTGTTAACTAATCTTTGTGAAAGATAGTCAAACTTTGAAATTGAAGAACTTTTTAAATGGTGTATCTTTTATATAAAAGATTTGGAATGGAATTGTTTTGTGAAAATAATTTTGAAAGCTATAAAATGAGTCTTTAGTTTAAAGACCGAATTAATTAATCCGACTTGAAATGGAATTGTTGTTGAAAGGCTATAAATGAATCTGTGTTAAAAGATTGGCGATCCTCGTTTTAAATTGAAGAGGGGTTTTAAAGATAAATCTTTTGTTTAAAAGATTTAAGTATGGAAATTGTTTAAACCATTGAAGGTTTTGAAATGAATCTTTTTGTTTAAAAGATTGGAAATTGTAATTTGTTTTAACCTTTTGGAAGAAAAGTTTTGGGTTTTAAAGTTGTGACTTAACTGAGATCCCATATCCATATGTTTTTAAATATTGCGCACATTATTCGGTTTAGCCGGGAGAGGACCTTGTGTCATATAACCCATTCCGAATAATGATACGACGATATGGATAGCATTTGAAGACCAGTGGTGAAGACCGGATACTTTCGAAAGCGAAAGGATGATCTGTCGAATGTCTCTACACCGAATGGCCCCGGTATAGAGATTTGAGCACCCATTGTGATGGGGAGTCCGGACGTGATTAGAAATTATCCGGATTGCAAGGGCTTCTTCGGAAGTGCCTTTGGTTCCGTTCGATCCCAGAACGGACCTGTATGGATGTGTGTCTGACATTACACTTTGAGATGTAAAGCTAGTTTCTATCAAATACATTTCTGTTTGGTGGCGGAGATTTATTCTCTTAGCTTAACACCCTTCTCTGAGACGTTCGAGCTCAGAGGTTATGTAGTTGATGGTTACTAGTGATACCTTCCCAATTTGGTAATATGGCATACGAAGTGCTGCTGATCATTTGTTGATCAAAGCATGGCTTTTGTGAAAAGCGTAGCTTTGTGGACGAGACTTCGTCGAGCCTCACACCCTGGAATGGTTGAAACAGGAAGAATGCAGCAAGGTTTGAGGGTAGCGCCCCTAGGGTATGACCATTCCTTCTGCAAAAGGGTAGTATCATGGTATGGAGCCCAGATACTTACTCGTGTGGACACTGTAGTATATTTATTATCATGTGATGTTGTTGAAGGCCCTTGGATAATGGTCCCAAAGGACCGAGGGTGGCATATCTTAGGTTTTATTCCCTGGGAAAGAGGTAGCCGACCTTGTTTAGCAGAGAACTGAGGGATGGTTCTTGAGGCGTCCCTCCAGAGGCGTACCCATGTGGCAATGGGAAGTTCCTTGGCCTGACCATTTGTTGGAAAACCCAAAGAAACAATAAGCGCCCTATACAGTTTTAGTTCTATAACCTGCCATGGAATGTGGCGGTAACCTGCTATTGAACATGGTAGCTATAGTAGGCATACGATGAAATGTTGTATGCTGGATAAGATTAATATTATACCTTCGAAATGTTTTCCACTATGCACTAATAATAATATCAAATGGTTTTTCGCGTATCAAGCATTTTTGACTATCATAAGGAGAAATCTCCTCCAATTCTACGTTTGCATGGTGTGTGTGGCTGGAGGCCTTATGGTAGTTTCATTTTTCAAAAAGCATTGCGGATTTCAAATTTAAATTCTTTTGTTGTGTTATAAAAATTAAATGTTTTTATTTTCTCATACCAGTCCCACGACTGACCTGGAGTTTATTGTTCCTTTTCTAAACTCTGGGTGCCCACTATTTTTCACACGGACAGTCTATAGTTGGGTTTTTCAGATAGTAGACATCGGTTCAGTAGCTTTCAGTTTTCTCTTTGATATTCTTTGGAGACTTTGGATATTGAAGTATCTGGTTGGGATGACGGACCAGACTTGCTTATCTTGGTACAATTTGGTGGTGGTTCGAGCTTTTGTCTTGGAGTTTTTGCATTGGTGCTTGGGATTAAAGTCGTTGTTGCTATTTGGTGTTTTTGGTTCCGCTGCTATAATATTATTTTTCCGCTGTAGCATTGTTATCTTGTATCTCTGATATTGATTCATATTGTATCATTGCTGTATCAAATGTTGTATATCAATGATATTCATTCTTTTCTTCCGCTTTGTTGATTACTTAATTGTGTTATAAGCTCCGGCGAACCAGATTCGACGTTTGGATCTGCGGTATTTGAATACAAGTGTCGTATTCGGTGCCGATTTTCGAAGATTGAGTCAGGGTCGTTATAGTCTGTCTAACACGGTCGGCAAATTAGTACATGCTCGTAAATTCGACCTCCTATACATAGTATATAGAAAATCGGCGATTTGTGCATATGTTAGCAATTTTTTTGAAATAGTAATGATTTTAAGAAATATATTTGTTGTGTATGTATAGTTTAACATGAAATAGCAATGAAGATAGTATATCTGAAAATAATTTGATTATATTACATCAAAAGCTATCTCTTTTTTAAGTATAATCAGGACGTTTGAATGACAAACATAACGTGAAGGTGTATGGTTATCTAAGAGTAACCTTCGTTTGTGTGAAGTGGAAGCAAGCACGTGGTTTTGGTATGTATGTATTCTGTAGTATTTTTAGCTCTGACGCCCCACCTCTATGCTCACAGTAACAAAGGTTATTATAAGGAATAACGTCTGCTATTGCGAAGAATAAGGCTTGTTAGAAGCTACCATCCGTAAGTTATGCCTTAGACGAGTGTTGATTACATCGATAGGAGTTGTGTAAATTACTCCCAAAGATATAAATTTAATCCGAATCTAAAAAGAAACTACGGTGGCTCAATAAAAATCCAAGTCTAATTTAAACTTTAGTAATTAGTGTATGATGAACAACACTTAAGCAAATAATTATAATCTCGAATGAGATTATACAACATAAATAATCAACATAGTTCAAATGAAGAAATCACAATTTAAACTCCATCAAAGTCAACTTTCAAATTCACAATCGAATTCAAAACAGGAATACGCAAAATTATAATCTCAAAGGAGGTTATACACAAAACTATAGTCTCGGATGAGACTATACACAAAATTATAATCTCAGATGAGACTATACAACATAGTAATCAATATTGTTTAAATGAAGAAATCTCATTAAACTCCATCAAAATAAATTTCCAAATTCAAAATTGAATTCGAAACAGCAGTACACAAAAATCTAGAAATCAGTTAAGATAACTAGAAAATTAGCATTCACAAAATCTAGAAATCAAAACAAGATAACTAGAAAATCAACATAAAAGATGGATCGATCCCAGCAGATGGCGAGTTTTAGCTACGCCGCACGCGCATCTCATATGGCCGAAGCCTACCAAGTACTATAATTTTTGGCGCCCTATAAATGACCCGAAGTTCCAACATATGACCCGAAGGTCCAACAGATGACCTGAAGGTCTAGTACAGGTAATTGACCCGAAGGTCCATCATATTACCCGAAGGTCCAGCAAAGTGGTTCGAAAGCCCAATAAAATCATCAAAATCATCGAACAACAACAAATATTTCAATTAACAAGTCTGTAATTAACCGAATTAGTAAAAGCGTAGTTCCATACTTCGCACTTTTGCTAAATCGTTTAAATCGCTTCATCGTTTCCTTGAAAGTGCAAAATTGTGTATTTTGTATAAATAACATTTTACGTTCTCAAATGGACAAGTTTGGAACTAACCGAATCAGTAGAATAAGGGTTCATGGTCCTTAATTTTGCTGAAACGTTTAAATCGATTCCTCATTCTTTTGAAAGCGCAAACTGTAAAAATTTTGGAAACAATTTTATTTAAAAACAATTTTAAAACATGTGATTAAAACAGCAACATCGATAGCAATTTCGACAAAGAAATTGCGCTTCACAAAACACCGTAAAAACGGATATCAAATCAGCGTTGTGGGATGACCGCTTGAAAATTTACTTTAAAATTGACGGTTACTGAAGTCAAAACAACAGTAATTTTTATTCGCCAAAAATTCATCAAAACAACACACTCCAAAAATATAACACCGGAGTAAAAATTCCGTTATAAAAATAACGGCAACAAAATTCGTTTTAAAACCAAACACCAGTTCAACGTAAATTTAACAGTAGATTGCACTACTATATATTCAACGAATATAGCACTACCTAGACTTGAGTTTCGTGTAACTCAATTTGCATGCACAATTTGAAAGAAAATGTAATGTGCGTACTATACACATATAAAAGAAACAGAAAAAAACAAAATTTGAATATCTTGGCAATACCTCATTTTCACACAAACACAAACTAATGGTCTGGGCTACACGAAATAAAATGTGCATGGAAGGGACAAAATACCAACGCGACGCAAAATTCATGTACGCACGTATTAAATGCAAAACAAGATGATCTGGACTTATAACTTTTGCATGCAAATATGAAGTTAAAAAATGACTATCTACATCCTTGTAACAAAACACACAGGTTCAGATTCCTTAAACAAAGAAATTAATGCAGTGCCTCAAAACAAAATACTACAGAATACATACATACCAAAACAACGTGCTTGCTTCCACTTCAACGCAAACGTAGGTTACTCTTAGATAAACATACACCTTCACGTTATGTTTGTCATTCAACGTCCTGATTATACTTAAAAAAGGGATAGCTTTTGATGTAATATTATCAAATTATCTTCAGATATACTATCTTCTTTGCTATTTCATGTTAAACTATACATACACAACAAATATATTTCTTAAAATCGTTACTATTTCAAAAAAATCGCTAACATATGCACAAATCACCGATTTTCTATATGCTATGTATAGGAGGTCGACTTTACGAGCATGTACTAATTTGCCGACCGTGTTAGACAGACGATCTACTAGGACATCCCCAACATAATAAATATTTCCATTTTTATAAAATATGAAACCCCTTATTTGTAGAAGTTACTTATTTATGTTCTGCATATATTATGACTATGCAAACTAGGCAGAAAAGATCAACCATTGGGTTCTCCATCCAATTTTATGCCTATATCCAAATCAGTTTGTCATAAGAGGAATACCCAAAAAATAAAATAAATATGGCCGTCCTCTACATCAGAAGCAAGTCGATACATACAAATACGTAGGTCCTACTGTATAATAAAAAAAATACAGTGATAAATGAACAAAAAAGGTGTTCATCAATTCAATTGATAAAAATTTCAATAAAAAAATTCATAACTTGCAACGTACATCTATGTCAATATCACAATGCTCAAATGTTTACACAATAAAATAAAGTAATGAATAAATTAGAAACATGAGTTTCACCCACCTTTAATTCGTTTCCAAATCAGGTAGCGACCACAATCCAAATGAAGCAAGAAATTTTTGAACCGCCATAAATAATTTGCAGAGCTACTGAAGGTTTTGAACAAAAGAATGAAACTAAATTATGAAGCAGCTTACTTTTCTCTTCACATTTTTGTGCACAAGTCAAAGATGAAGAGTGTGCTGGAAATTTTTGTACCCTTGCATTAAAGGCATAACGTGCCTATGAGAAGAAAGAAGGATACCGCTTGCTTTTACAAAGTGATTTTGACAATGCAACGTGCAATGCCTACTTGCTTATAATAATGAAGATAGCAACAGAGCTTTTGCTTTTCCAAAATATAGTGACAGCAAAGACAAAGTATTCAAACATTTGTTTTAATAAAATTGTTCATGGCAGAGGCAAAGTATTCACGTATTTTGCTTTTACAAATTTTTTGTGGTGACAGCAGAGTGTTTACTTTGTTTTTTAATAATTGGACCTATTCTTGTTATAGTGAAACGCAATTGCATTACATTTTAACATGTACCACTTGAATTATGCACTGACTTTGTAAAATGGTTGCACTATATATTTTTTCAAATTTTAATTTTGAAATTTCTATTTTAAATTTTTACTTCGACGGCAATAAAATCACGGTTGTTACAAACTCCCCCTTATAAAAATTGCGTCCCTGCAATTTTCATACTAGAAGTTGTTTATAACACAAATTATTATCACAACAAAGATTAAAATAGAAAAGAGGGATAAAGAATGCTCACCCCCATCCGAAGAGATGAGAAAACCAAGATAAGAACGCTCGATGAATTCTTCGGTTTCCCAAGTGTAATCTTTGGGATTTGTGGACCATTGAATTTTCACAAGCGGGAGTCCTTTGTTCCGAAGGCGTTTAACCTCCGAAGCTAGCACACGAATAGGAATTTGCACAATAGACAAGCCGAGTGAGATTTCAAGATCTTGCAACATTTGGGGATCAGTGATAGAATCTGAATCTTGAAGGCATCGACGAAGCTGGGATACATAAAATACCGTATGAATTCCTGAAAACTGGATAGGTAGCGAGACGCGATAATCAACAAGGTCAATGCGTTCTGTAAGAGGAAACGGTCCAATATATCGAGGAGCCAATTTCTCGGAGCTACCAAAACGCACCACGCCCTTCATCGGAGAAATACGAATGAATACGAGATCGCTAATAGAAAATTCCAAAGGCTTTCTACGATGATCTACATAAGATTTCTGCCTATTCTAAGCCTCTTTCACTCTCTGTCTAATAGTATCAATCCTCTCAGAAGATTCACGAATATAATCGGGGCCGAGAACTAACTTTTCCTCGGATTCCAACCAACAAGATAATGATCGACATGGTCTTTCGTAAAGAGTTTCGAAAGGAGCCATACCGATACGGGATTTCAAACTGTTATTATAAGTGATCTCAACAAGAGATAAGTGATCTTCCAAAATATCTTCAAAGTCAAGAAGCAGCCCGATTGGACTTGATGGGAATAAAATGGACTGATTTGGTCAATCGATCAACAATCACCCAAACACTAGTATGGCCCGACCTCGAACGAGGTAGACCATCAATGAAGTCCATAGAAATTTGATCCCATTTCCATAGTGGAATCTCAAGAGGCTACAAAAGACCACTAGGATGCAGGTGTACTACTTTATTCAGTTGACAAGTCATGCAACGTCTCGCATAACTTGCGACATCACGCTTCATACCTTCCCAATAGTATAAGCGTTTCATATCAGCATACATTTCACTACTACCTGGTTGGATAGTACACTTAGAACGATGACAGTCCTCAAGAATGTCATTTCTATGATTAGAAACATTAGGCACGATCAACCTTCCCTTCTTCCGAATACAACCATGAATATCAATATCGAAATCCTTTAGATCGTCACTTCGGGATTTCGATTTACAACTCTAAATAAGATAAGCAAGATCTGGATCTTGTTTCTGGGCATCGGCAACACGATCCAACAAACTAGGACAAGCTTCAATGCTAAATAATGGGATGGGAGATTCAGAAACCAAAGAACGGTCTCTAATATCACAAAGAGATAAAGCTTCCAACAAATTCCACTCTTCTAGTATCGTGAAAACAACAACTTGCTGCTTGCGACTAAGCGCATCAGCAACTCGATTACCCTTAGTAGGGGTAAACATAATATCGAATCATATAAAGCAAGATATTCGAGCCAACGCTGGTGGCTCATATTAAGTTCTTTCTGATTGAATAGATACTTCAGAAATTTGTGACTAATGAAGAGAACAAAACGCTCGCCCAATAAATAATGTCACCAAATCTTTAGAGCAAAGACTATAGCGGCTAACTTCAAATCATGGGTAGCATAACGAATCTCGTTAGGCTTTAATTGTCTAGAAGCATAGGCAACTACTTTATCTTTTGCATGAGAACGGCACTGAAACCAATATGGCTAGCATTGGTACAAATAATGAAGTCTTGATTCCCTTCAGGAATAACAAGGATAAGAGTATCGGAAAATAGTTCTTTCAAATAATATTCTCTCCTGAAAAGCCAAAACTTCCAAAATTACAATTATCTTTATGAATTCATTTTCTAGAAAAATTTACTTTTTATAGGTCAATTTATTGTGTCACATTGTCTCATCAAAGCGTTTAGGAGATTCCTATCGATAACGTTGAGCAAGCGCATCGACCAGAATTCTTAAAGCACTCAATGGGCAATACAATCACAAAATCATCTTTTATATGATAAACACAAATCCAATTATACTTTTAATTAAATCTTATAAAAAAGATTTGTAAAATTTGAAATTGTTGTTTTCATACAAAATCAGTAAATACACAAATGGAGTCATCGAGATATTCGTAGAATACTCGATTCATAAAATCGATGAAATAAGATGGGCAAATTGAATGACATAATAAGTCATTCATAAGAATCATAACGAGTGTGGTAAGTGGAATGCTATCTTCCGCAACTCGTAACTGATGAAAACCGGTAGCAAGATCGAGTTAGGAGAAAAGCTTAGCGGCACCTAACTGATCGAACATGTCGTCGATCCTAAGTAATGGATACCTATTTTCGATAGTGAGCTCATTAAGCTTTTGATAATCAATGCAAAGCTTAAGAGTACCATCGGGCTTCTTAACAAAGACAGCAACGCCCCCCCAAGGAGATGATCTAGAACGAATAAAATGCTTGGCTTCCAATTCAGATAATTGTTGCTTGAGTTCCTCATTTTCCTTAGCAGACATAATTGTGGGAGGGCGACTGACAGGATGAGCACCAGAGATAATATCAATACGGAACTCAATTGCCCTCTTCGGCGGCATACACGAAATAGGCTCGAAGACGTCAGAAAAATCACAAATAACCGGAATATTAGCTAAGAAATCCTCCGATTTGAAGGAAGAAATGAAAGCATTCGAAGTATGATCCATGCTTCGAAATATAATAGATAACTGCTCGATAGTATCGGGATGCTTGAGATATAAAGTTCTTTCGGGACATAGGATTTGAACTTCATAACGGATGAGCCAATCCATTCCTAAAATCATACCAAAACAAAGATGATCCATAATTACAGATTCACATGGAAGGAGAAACCACATAGAATAATCTCAACATCAACACATAACAATACAAGAACAATGGATCTACCAATAGGATTCACAATCCTCAAAGGGTCGCAAAGACTAACAACATCCATAGGAAATACATCAATTAGCTCCTTTGACATGCGTGAATGTGATGCAACCGTATCGAAAAGAACTCTAATAGAGCGGTCATGAAATAAAATAAAACCTTCCAAAACAGAAGGAGTAATAACTTTGGGCTTAGAAGAATCACCAGAAGCTTAAGCAACATTAAGCTTCCCAAATTTGAAACCCTTAGGTGCAGTAGGACAACCAGAAACCCAGTGACCCTATTTCAAATCTAAGGTTGAAAAAGAATTTAACAAATGGAATACTACGGAAATATGAGGTTTATCCCTAGACATACTCCAACATGTTAAAGAGGATAAAGGTTTGAGAACAACGAAGGAATAGATTCGAAAGGCACGAATAAAACCCTCGAATAGTTGTAACGCATGTTCCATTCTGCTTCTATTTTGTGTTTATTATAATTTGTTCTGAATCTCAGCTTTGATACCAAGCTATGACGCCCCACCTCTATGCTCACAATAACAAAGGTTATTATAAGGAATAAAGTATGCTATTGCGAAGAATAAGGCTTGTTAGAAGCGACTATCCATAAGTTATGCCTTAGAGAGTATTGATTACATCGATAGGAGTTGTGTAAATTACTCCCAAAGATATAAATTCCATCCAAATCTAAAACGAAACTACGATGGCTAAAGAAAAATCCATAACAACTCATAATAACAACAACACTGATAAGTATAATCACATCAGAACAGAAATATCAGATATATAGTGGAAGATAAGTCTGGAATACATGCTACAATAATTGATAGTTCACATGAACCAAATGTGCATATAGAAAGACATCAACATACACGAGACGATAGTCAACATACCAAAAGTACACCTCAAAGACTAGACAAAAGATGGAGTGAAATCCCAAAAGCTGATGCTGCAACTGAATCAGAGATAGTGACTATCCTGAAATAACTCGGTCTGACCCGAGTAGTATTTAAAAGAAAATAATAAACAGATCAGTCTAATTTAAACTTTAGAAACTAATGTATGATAAAAAACACTTAAGCAAATAGTTATAATATCAAATGAGATTATACAACATAAATAATCAACATAGTTCAAATGAAGAAATCTCAATTTAAACTCCATCAAAGTCAACTTTCAAATTCACAATTGAATTCAAAACAGCAATACGCAAAATTATAATCTCGAAGGAGGCTATACACAAAACTATAGTCTCGGATGAGACTATAAGCAACATTATAGTCTCAGATGAGACTATACAACATAGTAATCAACATTGTTTAAATGAAGAAATCTCATTAAACTCCATTAAAATAAATTTCCAAATTCACAATTGAATTCGAAACAGCAGTACACAAAAATCTAGAAATTAGTTAAGGTAACTAGAAAATCAGCATTCACAAAATCTAGAAATCAAAACAAGATAACTAGAAAATCAACATAAAAGATGGATCGAGCCCAGCTGATGGCGAGTTTTACCTACGCCGCACGTGCATCTCATATAGCCGAAGCCTACTAAGTATTATAATTTTTGGCGTCCAACAAATGACATAAAGGTCCAACAAATGACCCGAAGGTCCAACATATGACACGAATGTCTAGTACTGGCAATTGACCCGAAGGTCTAGTACTGGTAATCGACCCGAAGGTCCAACAGAGTGGCTCGAAATCCCAATAAAATCATTAAAATCATCAAACAACAGCAAATATTTCAATTAACGAGTCCAGAATTAACCGAATTAGTAAAAGCGTGGTTCCATGCTCTGCACTTTTGCTAAATCATTTAGATCACTTCATGGTTTCCTTGAAAGTGCAAAATTGTGTATTTTATATAAATAACATTTTACGTTCTTAAATGGACAAGTCCGGAATTAACCGAATCAGCAAAAGTAAGGGTTCATAGTCCTTAATTTTGCTGAAACGTTTAAATCGATACCTCATTCTTTCGAAAGCGCAAACTGTAAAATTTTTGGAAACAATTTTATTTAAAAATGATTTTAAAACACGTGATTAAAACAACAACATTTATAGCAATTTCGACAAAGAAATTGCGCTTCACAAAACACCGTAAAAACGGATATCAAACCAGCGTTGCAGGATGAACGCTTGAAAATTCACTTTAAAATGGACGGTTACTGAAGTCAAAACAACAGTAATTTTTATTCGCCAAAAACTCATCAAAACAACACATTTCAAAAATATAATACCGGGGTAAAAATTTCATTATAAAAATAATGGCAACAAAATTCGTTTTAAAACCAAACACCGGTTTAACGTAAATTTAACAGTAGACTACACTACTATATATTCAACGAATATAGCACTGCCTGGACTTGAGTTTCGTGTAACTCAATTTGCACGCACAATTTGAAAGAAAATTTTATGTGCGTACTTTATACACATATAAAAGAAACAGAAAAAAAATTGAATAACTTGGCAATGCCTCATTTTCACGCAAACACAAACTGGTGGTCTGGGCTACATGAAATAAATGTGCATGGAAGGGACAAAATACCAGGGCGAAGCAAAATTCATGTATGCACGTATTAAATGCAAAACAAGGTGATCTGGACTTATAACTTTTGCATGAAAATATGAAGTTAAAAAATGACTATCTACATCCTTGTAACAAAACACACAGGTTCAGATTCCTTAAACAAAGAAATTAATGCAGTGCCTCAAAAAAAATACTGCAGAATACATACATACCAAAACCACGTGCTTGCTTCCACTTCAACGCAAACGAAGGTTACTCTTAGATAATCTTGCTTATCTTATTCAAAGTTGTAAATCGAAATCCTGAAGTGATGATCTAAAGGATTTCGATATTCATATTCATGGTTGTAGTCGGGAGAAGCGAAGGTTGATTGTGCCTAATGTTTCTAATCTTAGAAATGACATTCTTGAGGAATGTCATCGTTCTAAGTATACTATCCATCCAGGTAGTAGTGAGATGTATGCTGATATGAAACACTTATACTATTGGGAAGGTATGAAGCATGATGTTGCAAGTTATGTGAGACATTGCATGACTTGTCAACTGATTAAAGCAGAACACCAGCATCCTAGTGGTCTTTTGCAGCCTCTTGAGATTTAACTATGGAAATGGGATCAAATTTCTATGGACTCCATTGATGGTCTACCTCGTTCGAGGTCAGGCCATACTAGTGTTTGGGTGAATGTTGATCGATTGAACAAATCAGCTCATTTTATTCCTATCAAGTCCAATCGGACAGCTTCTTGACTTTGGAGATAGTTGGGAAGAGCACTTATCTCTTGTTCATTTCTCTCATATTACTGAAGACCGTGTCGATCACCTTCTTGTTGGTTGGAATCCGGGAAAACGTTAGTTCTCGGCCCCGATTATGTTCGTGAATCTTTTGAGAGGATTGATATTATTAGACAGAGAATGAAAGAGGCTCAGAATAGGAAGAATCTTATGCCAACCATCGTAGAAAGCCTTTGGAATTTTCTGTTGGCGATCTCGTATTCATTCGTGTTTCTCCGATGAAGGGCGTGGTGAGTTTTGGTAGCTCCGAGAAATTGGCTCCTCGATATAGACCGTTTCCTCTTACAGAACGCATTGCTCCTGTTGCTTATCGCGTCTCGCTACCTATCCAGTTTTCGGGAATTCATGACGTATTTCATGTATCCCAGCATCGTCGATGCCTTCGAGATTCAAATTCTATTACTGATCCCCATATGTTGCAAGATCTTGAAATCTCACCCGACTTGTCTATTGTGCAAAATCCAATTCGTGTGCTTGCTTTGAAGGTTAAACGCCTTCGGAACAAAAGAGTCCCGCTTGTGAAAATTCAATGGTCCGCAAATCCCAAAGATTGCACTTGGAAAACCAAAGAATTCATCGAGCATTCTTGTCTCGGTTTTCTCACCTCTTTGGGTGGGGGTGAGCATTCTTTATCCCTCTTTTCTATTTTAATCTTTTTTGTGATAATAATTTTAGTTATAAACAACTTCTAGTATGAAAATTACAGGGTCGCAATTTTTATAAGGGGGAGTTTGTAACAACCGTGATTTTATTACCGTCGAAGTAAAAATTTAAAATAGAAATTTTTAAATTAAAATTTGAAAAAAAATATATATAGTGCAAACCATTTTACAAAGTCAGTGCATACTTCAAGTGGTACACGTTAAAATGTAATGCAATTGCCTTTCACGTGTAACAAGAATAGGTCCAATTAGTAAAAAACAAAGTAAACACTCTGCTGCCACCACTAAAAATTTGTAAAAGCAAAATATGTGAAAACTTTTCCTTTGCCGTGAACAATTTTATTAAAAAAAATGTTTGAATAGTTTGTCTTTGCTGTCACTATATTTTGGAAAAGCGAAAGCTCTGTTGATATCTTCATTATTATATGCAAGTAGGCATTGCACGTTGCTTTGTCAAAATCACTTTGTAAAAGCAAGTTGTGTCCTTGTTTCTTCTCATAGGCACGTTATGCCTTTAATGCAAGGGTACAAAAATTGCCAGCACACTCTTCATCTTTGACTTGTGCACAAAAATGTGAAGAGAAAAGTAAGCTGCTTCATAATTTATTTTCATTCTTTTGTTCAAAACCTTTAGTAGCTCTACAAATTATTTATGGCGGTTCAAAAATTTCTTGCTTCATTTGGATTGTGGTCGCTACTTGATTTGGAAACGAATTAAAGGTGAGTGTAAACTCACGTTTCTAATTTATTCATTACTTTATTTTTGTGTGTAAACATTTGAGCATTCTGATACTGACATAGATGTACCCTGCAAATTATGAAAATTTTTTTGAAATTTTTATTACATGAAATGATGAACACCTTTTGTGTTCGTTTATCACTGTATGTTTTTTTAATTATACAGTTGGACCTACGTATTTGCATGTATCGACTTGCTTCTGATGCAGAGGACAGCCGTATTTATTTTATTTTTTGGGTATTCCTGTTATGACAAACTGATTTCGATATAGGCATACAATTGGACGGAGAACCCAATGGTTGATCTTTTATGCCTAGTTTGCATAGTCATAATATATGCAGAGCATAAATAAGTAACTTCTACAAATAAGGAGTTTCTTATTTTATAAAAATGGAAATATTTATTATGTTGGGGATGTCCTGGTAGATCGTCTGTCTAAGACGGTCGACAAATTAGTACATGCTCGTAAAGTCGACCTCCTATACATAGTATATAGAAAATCGGCGATTTGTGCATATGTTAGCATTTTTTTTGAAATAGTAATGATTTTAAGAAATATATTAGTTGTGTATGTATAGTTTAACATGAAACAGCAATGAAGATAGTATATCCGAAGATAATTTGATTATATTACGTCAAAAGCTATCTCTTTTTTAAGTATAATCAGGATGTTTGAATGACAAACATAACGTGAAGGTGTATGGTTATCTAAGAGTAACCTTTGTTTGCGTTGAAGTGGAAGCAAGCACATGGTTTTGGTATGTGTGTATTCTGTAGTATTTTTGTTTTGAGGCACTGCATTAATTTCTTTGTTTAAGGAATCTAAACCTGTGTGTTTTGTTACATGGATGTAGATAGTCATTTTTTAACTTCATATTTGCATGCAAAAGTTATAAGTCCAGATCACCTTATTTTGCATTTAATACGTGCATACATGAATTTTTCTTCGCCCTGGTATTTTGTCCCTTCCATGCACATTTTATTTCGTGTAGCCCAGACCATCAGTTTATGTTTGCGTGAAAATGAGGCATTGCCAAGTTATTCAATTTTTTTTTCTGTTTCTTTTATATGTGTATAAAGTACGCACATTGCATTTTCTTTCAAATTGTGCGTGCAAATTGAGTTACACGAGACTCAAGTCCAGGCAGTGCTATATTCGTTGAATATATAGTAGTGTACTGTACTGTTAAATTTACGTTGATTCGGTGTTTGGTTTTAAAACGAATTTTGTTTCCGTTATTTTTATAACGGAATTTTTATTCCGGTGTTATATTTTTGAAGTGTGTTGTTTTGATGAGTTTTTGGCAAATAAAAATTACTTTTATTTTGACTTCAGTAACCGTCAATTTTAAAGTGAATTTTCAAGCGGTCATCCCGCAACGCTGATTTGATATCCGTTTTTACGGTGTTTGGTGAAGCGCAATTTCTTTGTCAAAATTTCTATAGATGTTTCTGTTTTAATCATGTGTTTTAAAATCGTTTTTAAATAAAATTGTTTCCAAAATTTTTACCGTTTGCGTTTTCAAAAGAATGAGGAATCGATTTAAATGTTTCAGCAAAATTAAGGACTATGAACCCTTACTTTAACTGATTCGGTTAATTCTAGACTTGTACATTTGAGAACGTAAAATGTTATTTATATAAAATACACAATTTTGCACTTTCAAGGAAACGATGAAGAGACTTAAATGATTTAGCAATAGTGCGGAGTATGGAACCACGCTTTTACTAATTCGGTTAATTCCGGAGTCGTTAATTGAAATATTTGCTATTGTTTGATGATTTTGATGATTTTATTGGGCTTTCGAGCCACTCTGCTGGACCCTTGGGTCATATGATGGACCTTTTGTCAATTACCAGTACTAGACCTTCGGGTCATCTATTGGACCTTCGGGTCATATATTGGACCTTCAGGTCATTTGTTGGGCGCCAAAAATTATAGTACTTGTTAGGCTTCGACCATATGAGATGCACGTGCGGCGTAGGTAAAACTCGCCATCTGCTGGGATCGATCTATCTTTTATGTAGATTTTCTAGTTATCTTGTTTCGATTTCAAGATTTTGTGAATGCTGATTTTCTAGTTATCTCAATTGATTTCTAGATTTTTGTGTACTACTGTTTCGAATTCAATTGTGAATTTGGAAATTTATTTTGATGGAGTTTAATGAGATTTCTTCATTTAAACAGTGTTGAGTACTATGTTGTATAGTCTCATATGAGATTATAATTTTGCGTATAGTCTCGTCCGAGACTATAGTTTTGTGTATAGCCTCCTTCGAGATTATAATTTTGCGTATTGTTATTTTGAATTCAATTGTGAATGTGAAAGTTGACTTTGATGGAGTTCAAATTGTGATTTCTTCATTTGAACTACGTTGATTATTTTTTTTGTATAATCTCATTCGAGATTATAATTATTTGCTTAAGTGTTGTTTATCATACACTAATTTCTGAAGTTTAAATTAGACTGATCCGTTTATTATTTTCTTTTAAATAATATTCGGGTCAGACCGAGTTATTTCAGGATAGTCGCTATCTCTGATTCAGCTGCATCTTCAGCTTTTTGGATTTCACTCCATCTTTTGTCTAGTCTTCGAGGTGTACTTTTGTTATATTGACTATCGTCTCATGTATGTTGATGTCATTGTATATGCACATTTGGTTCATGTGAACTATCGCTTGTTGTAGCATGTATTCCAAACTTATCTTCTGTTATATATCTGATATTTCTGTTCTGATGTGATTCTACTTATCAGTGTTGTTGTTATTATGAGTTATTTTGGATTTTTCTTTAGCCACCATAGTTTCATTTTAGATTTGGATTGAATTTATATCTTTGGGAGTAATTTATACAACTCCTATCGATGTAATCAATACTCGCCTAAGGCATAACTTACGGATGGTCGCTTCTAACAAGCCTTATTCTTTGCAATAGCAGACATTATTCCTTATAATAACCTTTGTTATTGTGAGCATAGAGGTGGGGCGTCACACCTACCATGGATTAACCCATGGTCGTCTTTTTTTGCGTGGCGTAATGCGCCAAGCAGAGATTGCTTAAAGGGTATGGATGTTTCGTGGAGGATCCAGGCATAACCATTGTTATGTATCCTGCGGTCTACCGGTTTTGTTGTCATGGTGTAATCCGTAAGGCATAGATTTCTCTAAAAGTATGGAAGTTTCCTGGGGGATCCAGGCGTAACCAATGTTATGTATCCTGCGGTCCACAGATTTTGGTTATCATGGCGGAATTTGCAAGGCAGTGATTGCCTAAAGGTACGGATGTTTCCTGGGGGATCCAGGCATAACCATTGTGTATCTGCGATCCAGGTGATTTGTTTGGATTGTACTTTCCATATCGGTTTTAAAGGTTTTTCAAGTATTTTCACTGGGTGTTGAAACATGTCTAATAAGTACTTGAAGAATTCTAGCTTTGCGCATGATCAACGCATAGCCAGAGCCTGCAATAACGAAGATAAACTTGTGAAACATCGGGTTATAAAAGTATTTTCAAAAGGAAATTTGTTTTGATATAAAAATATTTTATTATAAATGTTTTTCATTATAAAAGTATTTCCACAAAGAAATTCTGTATTACTATTTGAAATTGAAATTCTTATGGTTTGAATTAATTATTCGTGCCCGATTCTATTCTTTTGAATCTACCTTGTTTGCCCAGCTTTATTTATTCATCTATGTTCTGTTTTTTCGAATCTACCTTCTTTTCCCTTTTGAACATACCCTTTTAAATATTGTTTATTTATATACTACATGGTTTAATAGAAAAATATTAGTGTTATAAATATTTTAGAAGTTATCAATTAAATAAAACGTAGTTGAAGAAAATGATTATTGATTTATTAGTAATATTGGAAAAGTATCGTGAGATAAAATTTATAAATTGAGAATTATGGATTTAATGTTTTCAATAGCTTCTTTGTAAATATAACTATTGACGTAAATAATTATTTTCAAAGAGTTTTCATATATTGATAAAGGTGTCATTTGAACATATAAATGGAAATATTTTGATTTGCAAAGTTTGTAAATGACTATTTATGGATATAATAAATGGGTTTTACCAAATTATTAAATATTAATTAACTTAAATTGAAATTTATATAGTTTAAAATTAATTGTTTATCTTGTCTTTCAATCTATTTTTCTTTCCGGTTGGTTCGATTCTCCTACCTCGTCCCTTTTCGGGGACGAAAAGTTTTGAGTTGGGGAAAGTGTAACGGCCAATAAAATTTTAGTTATTTTTAATAGTTATATTTACATATCTAATTGAATTTTTAAGAAATTTTAAATAATTTAATTTTCAAATAAAAATTTAATATTTGGATTACGTATAATTAAATATAGCAAATGGTAAATTTTCATTAAAAATTATGGAAGTTTATTTTATTGTGTAATTCGATTTAATTCAAATCAGTTAAAAATGGATGGTAATAAAATGTGTTTCCAAACCTGAATATTTTTGTACGAAAAAATTGTAAACCATCTTCTGAGCAAGACGTCATATTTTGTTTCTTCAAATTTTGACTGTCATTGCTCCGTCGGTCTTATTTTCAATGAAATAGTTGCATTTTTCTTTCCAATATCGATGTTGGTCGGATGATTTTACTACTGATATTTTTGTACCATTTTGATTGTCTCGTAGCGCTGACCACTGTAGTCTATTCGCTTGGATGTTTCGGCGTCTGGTAAGAGACAGAATTCGTGCATCGGGTTGTCGTATCGATACCTTCGGTTTCCTCGGACCTTTTATTTACGTACTGTGTAATCCAAGGTTCACAACCTTTTATTTTCCCAGAAATATCAAATGGTGACAATTACTATTCCCACCTCCTCATGTCTTTTCTTGAACTGTTCATTTATAAAACAATATATAAATAAAAAAAGTGTATTTCTTGTTTGTTCCAATTCACGTTTAGATCTTCTTCTCTCCTCTTAAGCCCATCCACCTTCCTCCATATACATGCAAGCTCGGCATCAACGAAACGCCTCCGCCTTTCACCTTGATTCCGCCATACTTTGCCACCGTACACTGTCTAGCAGCCATGTGCGACAACTTCTCGCCACCACATGACCGAGCACTAACTGAGAAGCCGTCACTCCCCCGCAACAGCCGAACGTCCACCACCTCCGCACTTCGACCAGCACCACTTCCTGACCCCTCTCCTCTCTCTCCCCTAGCTAACCTCTTCCTTCTTCCTATCACAGACGTGCTCCCCTCCTATAGCCGAGTGCAGCCGACCACAACCGCCTTCTTCCTCTGCTTCTCATTTCCCAGTCTCGGCCATGCATGCTTTTGATTTCTTCTATCTGGATTTACAAAAGCAAGGTATATTATATAAATAACGTTTTGGAATCTGCTTATAAATTTGTTTACTAAGTCATATATAAAGTATGAATAGTGTAGGTAAGTTTGATTTAAGTATAAGGTGTGTTTGCCTATATGTATACTCTAACTTGTAAAAAAAGCATCGCAGGTACATATATAAATTAGTAGTGAATTATATGAATATAATATATGTTATATCCTATTTTGAATAAATCGTATTATATTTGTTATATATTATAGTACCAGATGTATTATACGTCATATATAGACAGAACACGCATATAAGTGGAGATGTGCATTGTGATGTATATACGTTGGCTAATGTTGTATTGTACTCTCAAGCTGGAAACAATACAAAAGATGTTTGAATTCACATAACAGTTGTAATGACCCATAAATTTTAATAAATAAATTGGTTAATTTAATTAGATCGTCATAATTAAATTTAGAAAGAAATAAAAAATTTATAATTTATATTGAAGTAAATGTTAAGATGGGGTGTAGCAAATGATTATTAAAAACTAATTATTGACAATTGAAGTGGAATCACAATTTAAAATGAAATAGAGTAATTTGTTGCACTTGGGTATAACATTGAAAATAAGTAAATTAGTGTAAGTGTTGTATAAATAAAGGAATTTGTACATAATTAATAGTAATTGAATGAATTCGGTATTATGTATGTAATTATAATAATTGGTTGAAGTGTGATAAACTTAAGTGTAACCTTGGCTTGTAAACAATTATTATAAGTTGCATGTTGAATAAGTTGATTGAATTAGAATTGAAATTAAATTTTAATGAATATAAATAAAGGTTACAATAATGGGAATGAGAATATGTCAAGTAAATGAAAGGCAAACAATGATAACTAGCTTATACAGTAATAATAGGCATAGTGTTAAGATGGGAATTTAATTCAAATTAATGGAATTAATGTAAATGTTATAACTTGGGTACAAAATTAATATACGGAAGTGGATGTAAATATGAATTAATTAATGAGATAATATATAGTAATGGCAATTGAATAAAATCAATAATGTTATGTTTATGACAATTAATATAATAACGGAAAGTGTGAAAGTATAAATTTCATAGAAACGTAATGTATGTATAAAGTAATAAATTAGTACTAGAATGGAATTCAAATTAATTGAAATAGTGGGAATAATATAAGTTGTTATAAATGAAACATAGGTAAACAAATGTAAGTATTGAATTAATATATGTTAGTTATTTAGGATGTTGAACGAAATTGGTAATCAATTTGCCATTAAAGGTAATAATGTTAGTGTAAGCTAATAAGTAATCAATTTAATGCAAACCCCAATTGTTTGAAACAATGGTAGGGTTATAATTGATTGTAAATAGGAATATTTGGTAATGAATTAAATACAAGAAAAAACAAACGCAAATATTGAATTAATCAATGAAGTAATAATAATAAACAATGCCAATTTTATTTGTAATATGATAGTTGGTTGAAAAAAAAGGGATGGAAATAAAGTTTTATCAAAATTTTGGAATTTAATTTGTGATAATAGGATTAATTGCAATTAAACGAAACTAGATATTTAAATATTACGTAAATGGAGATGTAGATGAAATTTGAGAATAATAATGTAATAAACCATAAACCAATGTTAATTTTATCTAATTGGGGATAATGAATTGAATAGCAAGATTTGAAATAAAGTCAATGGATATATTTGAAATTTCAATTAATAATTAGTGCATTTATTTAAATTGAAATTAATTGTTGTAATGTGTAATTAAATTTAACTTTGAATTAACATCTATATTTTTTTAAAACTCGTATAGATGATTAAGAAATATAAAAGTGATAAAAATTGTCAATTATAAAGTTAAAATTAATAATTGGATTTAATTAATTAATTATTAATTTATTTGATTAACTGTAAAAATAGCCATTTTGGCAACTGACTCGGATTTCAACGAAACCAGCTTCATCGGATCCGTAACGGTGAATTATTGTAGGATTTCAAGTTTCGTAACAATCGGACTTGTCATTTGATCATACGTATGCGAAACGCCTAGAAATCAATTTATTGAAATCAATTTGAAATAATTTGATTTTTTACTAACTTCTTCATACTATGGAATTTGGACTTGAAACCTTTTCCATCGCGTTTAGAATATTTGAAAACATCTAGTTTGGTATATGGGTCGACCCAATTTCGTTACGAAGTCAGAACGGGCTTTTCGAACCATTCATCGTTCAGCGCGTTTATAAATCGGGTCCATCTATTCTATTTCAACCTTGCCTACATATACCCTGTTATAAACCCTAGCCTACCTCTATTTCTCATTTTTCTGTACATACAATTCCAATTGCTCCTCTTCCTCAATTCAATGGCAGACAACCAAAATTCTCAATTGCAATTTCAAATCAATTTCAAAGCCAAAAATTTCAACTGCACAAACAATATCAAATTTTATATCGTCGGAAAGTTGAAGAGCGCAATCCAGATCCACTATCTGTTTTTCGATCGGAGTTTCTATGCATCCGAAATCAGTGGAAACATTCACGGCCGTCCATCACGCGTCGATGAACGTTGTCGGATCGACGAACCATTTCTATGTTTTGTAGAGTGGACGATGGGAACTTCATCGGCATGCTTCGTTTCACGATTCGACGGTTAGATCGGTGGCTAAATTCGATTAGGGTTAATAAAAAATGGCGATGGTTGAGGCTAATCACCGTTGATCGGCATCGGGAGGTGGTCAGGGGGGTCACCGTGGGCCGTGAGGCGCGTGCGGCAGCAAAACGTATGGCGGCGCTGTGTGTTCTTGCATTGCAGGAGGGTTCCGAACCGGGCTTATTCGTGCATGCGTTGGTTACTGGGGAGAAAGGTCGCATGTGTCTTTAGTAAGGGTGATGACGTGGCAGTGAGGGGAGGTAAAGTATTCTTCCATTTTAATTTTTATTATTGAAATTCAAACCCACTAATCGTCATAACTCTCTCATACGAGGTCTGTTTCACGGGTGGTTTTCTCCGCTAGGTTCGTATTGGAATTTCGATGATTTTGGCGCTAGTTTGGGCGAATTTGGCGACTGTTGAAATTTCGGGTTTAAATTCTATTTAAATTCAAAAGGTGAGTGTTTTAACCCACTCATAATTACTAAAATTTCTTTTGTGTGTTAAATTAATTTCTGATGTGATTAGAAATTTATTTATTGCTATTTGGTATATTTTTATCATCATTCCAGTTAAATTTTAATTTATCGAATTAAATTGTTATAAATTATTATTGCATATAAACTGCCAGTTAGATAGGTTGTTTAATTTATTATTGAATATTGACTGTCAGTAATTACCTGTTATTTATTATATGCTATATATTGATGTTATTGTTCAAATTGGATGATGACTCTAATAAATGGTCGATGATTGATATTGGATGAATGGATGTTGTATTTTATGTTGTTTTAAACTGCACATTTGTTATGCACTTTATTTCATTCGGGATTGCGGTTTGAAATGATATATAACCGTATTTTTATTTTAAATTACGGATTAAAAAGGTAAATATTTGTATCACTTGACAATAGGATATAAAATTATATACAGACACCGTGGTCTATATATAAAAATATTTTTAAATGATTTACTATGGTTTTGTAAAGAAATATATGGTTTTATGAGATAGTGATTTGGATATTTTATAAACGGTATTTTTTATATAGTTAAATTCTGGGTTTTAAGCTATGTATAAAATTGATTTGAAGTATAAAAGAAGTTAATAATTAAGTTGATTTTATTAAGATAAAACATGATTAAGCATTTATTTAAATTTAATTTCTGGAGTTTAAAATGACCTAAATGAGAATAAGGTTGGAAGATGAATATGGAATTTATTTTGAATTTAATAAAATTTAGAATTTTAAAGGGTATGATTTTTATAACATGATTTTTGTTTAGAGTGATTTAAATGAATATCAGGTTGATTTAAATGAATATATCAAGTTAAATAAATTGAAAGAATATCCAGTTATTTGAAGTTAAAAATTTTCTTGAATGATTTTGGATTTATTTACGTAAACATTTCAAATCTAAATAATAGTACTTGAATTGGATGTATATGGAATTATGAAAGAATTTGTATTCAAATGGTGGAATATTTAAAGCATTGAAATATATGGGAATTGAAATGGTTTATTTGAGGATTTAAATCTGTATTTGGAATTGATTTGTGGAATTAAAGAAGCTATTTTGGTTATATAAAGAATTTTAAATATTTAAACCACATAAGTGGTGAAAGTTATGAGTTTCGAGGTACTATAAATTAAAAGTGTTATATTTCTAGTATTTTGATTTCGAAGGGCTATAATGTTGGAAGTGCTATGATTTTGAAAAAGGGATATATTTTAAACAAAATGATATTATATTGATTTCAAATAAAAGTGATATCATGTTGATTTGGTTTTTAAATTGGAAATGATATCGTATTTATATGGTTTTGAAATAAATATTATATCCTGGTTTTGAAGTATAAATTATTTTGAAATGACGCGGTGTTATAATAATGTTGGGTTGTTAAAGAGACCGGGATCGAAAGTTGTCATACTCTCTGCCAACGCCGAAAACCACTTTAACAACCGTGTATACGGTGGAGATTCCAGAATGAAGTAGGATGGTGGCAACGTTCTACTAAGGTATATAGGTGGACCCGACTCCCGTTAGTTGGCATAAGATGGCTGAAACAGGAGCGATTCTTGGGGCAAGGAGATAGCCCTTCTTATTGGACGCATCCCTTCGGTATTTTACTCTGACTTTTGGATGGATTTGGTGGCCACTTTTGTTTTTTTTTTAATTTAGGGGTATGGCTCAAGGTGGGTGGTAGCTGTACGCTACGCGTTACCACTAGTCTGGATAGCAATTGGTATACCTACCCTGGCATTACCTTGTGTGCCGTGTCACCTACCCAAGCGCTCCTTGTACGAGTTTGATTTGTGTCGTACCTATGGAGTATCCTCTCGTATCCTCCCGATCAGGAGGTATTACGGTACTGTATAGACTATTGGCATTATTACGTGTTAAGGGGAATAATGGGTCACTCCTTAGCGCTATTTAAAAGTAATTCTATTGTACTATTAGACACTATTATAATAGCGAAATAATCCTACATAGTAAATAGTTAAACGGATCCTTAGGAGATGTGAATCCTGAGCATCTTTTGAGTTACTACACTCACGTTAGACACTGGATAGGAGATGTCAAATCCCGTTATCACCTCTGATGCCGTTCCAACCATATTTTACCATTTATTTAACTTACATAAGATCTTTTAGTTCTGACTCGAGTGTTTTGTCTTTTCAATTCGCTCAGGTCAGTCCGAGCATTTCAGAATTTGAAGATTTTATTCTGGAGGAAGAAGACGAAGATTTGTATTACTATTATTTATTATATTCCACTGCATAACATTGTTCCGTTGCATTGTTATTTATTATTCTATGGTATGTGTAACTCTGATATGTATTATATAAGTATATCGAATATTTTTTAAACAGCTTCGTGAACTGTTTATTTGAGTATTATATTTTATCGTTCCGCTGCAAGATTCTATTTTGTTTTTTCCTTTCTCTATTTTTCTTATTTACCCCATAACAATCCACCCTTCTGTATGGTTTAAGTCTAACGTGTGTGGTTTATCGTCGATTTAAAGCGTGCGAAAAAGGTGGGACGTTACAACAATGTAAATTATATGAACATTGATTTATAAAGAAAGTTAAGTGCATGTAGTTATATAAATAGAGTGCAATGTTACAGAGTAATTATATTATTATCTGTTAACCTGAAATATTACTAAGTTCGTAATACATTATTATGATATTTTGTGCATATATATAAAAGTTAGTTAATAATAGAATATATATTAATATAGTCATTAATTATATATAATGCTGTCTGTTATAACTATATATAAACTATAAGGTTGTTTTATACGTGTCTAAGCTGGCTTGCTGTTACATATTGTACAAAAATTATATCATATGAAGTATATATTACTATAAGACATAATATATTAGTTCTAAATGATTTCATGTACTATTAATATCATATATCATATATACATATAAAGAGTATGGGCAAATTTAATAATGAACTTGGTATATATACAGATTTGGATTTTGATGATTTGGTAGTGAATAAAATATGTGATATATATATATGTGTGTGTGTTGATTTTATTATATGTGTTTTTTTAAAACAATGATTTTGAAATACATATATTTAATTTAATATGTGTTCAAATTAATATTGGTTATAAATAAATGTTATATATTTATATATATACATATATCATATGTTAATAGATTTTTGGAGTTATAATATGACTATATATTGTTATATATAGTTATATATACGTTCACTTATATCAATCATCTTCATCGATCCAGTTCTGATTTGATTTCATCTATTCCTATTTACCAGCTTCGTTTGTCGATTCGAGTTCAATCGTGACTTGTTTTGAGATTCGTGCCTGGATTTCGTAACTCAACTTCATTATCTATATCTCTAGCCTCGAAAGGTGAGCAATCACTCACGATTAACGTTCTTTTATTTATTAAATTTGATTTCAATTGAAATGGCAATTGAAATATGCTGCTGTAGTTATTTAAATTGTTATATATGTTATTATCTGTAACTATTCACCTGTGGGATATGACACCATATCCTGTTGTTTATATTATATTATTATTGATGATATATTCTTGTTTTTATATTTTATATTATTAGTTATCACTCTGCAAGTTCCCGGTTAGTATAAAATTCACTATGGGTTGAAATGATACATACCCGAACGAACTTTAGGATGGGAGAAAATCGATATGGGTTGAAATAATAGACTCGAGCGATTTTCATTGGATATTGAATTTGACATTGCGGGTCGAAGTGATATCTACCCGTGTATATTTAAATTACGAATTAAATGATAAATATCTATATCACTTGACCATAGAATAGAACTTATACATCGTCGTCATTGGTCTATATAGATATTTTGAAAATGAATTCTATGGTTTTGAAAGAAATATATGTTTCTAATAAATATTGATTTAAATATTATATATAATGGTTATTTTATATATAGATTTAATACTAATATATAATTTAATTAAGGTTGACTTAATTAATATGAGATATGTTTAAGGATTTATTAAATATGTATTTCAGAAATAGATTTGAGGAATAATTTTATAAGCTAAGGTTGGAAGATATATTTGAGACTTATATGAAATTGTATTTAATAAAGGATTTTACTTAATTACATCGATTTGAAACTATTGAATTCGAAACTTAAAATATAGTCTTATAACTTGATTTTCGATGTAAGCAATTTAATGGATATGTCACGTCTAAAAAATCAAAGGTAATATATAGAAAATGTAATTTAAGGTCGTATAAATAATATTGAATTTATTAAGTAAAAATTTCAAAACTAAATAATAGTGGAGTCAAATTGGGAGATAAATGCAATTAACAAATTTAGTCTTTCAAATGTTGAATATTTAAAGTTTCGAAACATATCGACTTTGAATTACATTGAAATATAAATGGTTTATTTGTGGTTTAAAGCTGTGTTTGAAGTCGATAAATTTGAATTTGTTTAGTCAGAAACTGAATCGAATGGAAATTGATAAATTGAGATTTGAATTAAATTTGAATTGGAAAATCGAGTTGATGTTCAAGTGATTTGTGAAGTTTGAGGAAATTACGAATACTTTACTGTATAAATTATTTAATATATATATACACACACACAATTTCGGGAAGTAGATATATTTTAAATGAAGATGATATTTTGCTTTTGAGGTATAAATTAATTTGAAATGACCACGGTGTTATAGTGTATATTTCTGCATTGTAGATTGTTCCACAGATCCTTAGAGGATGGTTATCCCAAACATCCTTTAAGTTATTTGTATTTCAGTTGATATTTCACTTGAGTTGGATTTATTGATATAAAATGTTAATCTTGACTTAAGTTTTTTGTGTTTTTCTTTACGCTCGGGTCAGACTGAGCGATACAGCATTTGAGACTCACCTTTGGGGTTTGGAGTTTCATTTGGAGATCCAACTATCGATTCAGCTTTAATCTTTTTCTGTTGATTTGTTCAGAGAGGTCGTCAGTTTGTATTGGAGACTTCGCTGTATTTGAGATATTCTGTGTTATTTTATTTCTAACTCTGTTGTTTATATAGTAGCTTCATGAACTACTATTTGTCTATTCCGCTGCGTCATTATTATAATACTCTGTTTCTGTGATTCTGTGATTGATTTATTTACTATATATGCTAAATTTTGCCAAATTTAAATTTACAATCTGATATTTCGAACAATTCACATCTGACGTGCGTGGATGCGAATGGTTGAAAATATCGGGTCGTTACATACAAAATTATATACTTACATATATGAGGTATAAATATATATGTAACTTATAGACCCAATATAACCTACATTCTTAAATGATATATAACCTATAGAAAGTGAGGACCTATACATATATGTTTATAAATAAATAGGTCGGCATATATGTTTTCTTTAGAATCAAACAAGAACTGAAAAATATTTCAAGCTAAATATATGAATCCATACATACATACATATATATAGCCTGCCGACTTATATATGTAAGAACAATCAAAATAGTTTGCAAACTTCCATAAATAAAGCAAAGATAGATATAATACTAATATAAGTTTACATGTACCGAAGTGTAGATATATATAACTAATAGTAAACAAAATTTTATAAGCTCCTATATACTTACATACATATATATACTTACGTATTATATTTCAAATGCTAATATAAACTATAACCTATGTATGCAAAATGACAAACAGTATATCAATATTAATACATACAAAACATACATATATAATATATATTTACTTATTTATATAAATAGAAAAATCAAATATTTACAGACAAATACCTTTTAAAGTTCCATACGTGTATACATATAAATATAATGTATGCATGCGGTGGCGATGAAACGGAAGGGAAGTGGCGAATTGAGGTGGCGAACAGGAAAGAGTGCTCGAGTAGGGAAGACTCGGCAAGGGTGGCTTGGGTCGGTGTGGTGAGGCAACGAAGGTAGGAGAAACATTGGTGCCCTCGGAAATAAGAGAAAATGGACTTTAGAGTGATAGAAAGAAGAAAGAGGGAGAGGAAAAGGAACTTCGGCTTCTAGGTGATGATTTGAACGAACAAAAAGTGCAGAGGAAGTGAACATGATTTATTAATATAAGTTTTTCTCAATTGAAACTATCGGAATTGCAAAAGTCACAGGCTGAAATTTTGGGAATTATAAAAGGCTGCAGACTATTGGTTTTCAACCGATGGATAATGAATGGTCATGTACAAACCAAAAAGGCAAGTTATGGAACCGATACGCTTACCGTTTTTTCATGGATTCCGCTACGTACTGGATTTTAAAACATAGAATTGAATATACAACGGAGATCGGCACAACGAGACGATCAAAATGGTATACATATATCAGTGGTACAATCATCCGATCAAAGTCGATAACGGTACCGAAATGCCGCTCAAATGTCAGAAATAAGATGAACGGAGCAATGGAAGTCCGAATTAGACGAAACGAATATGGTATCGCACTTAGAAGATGATTTACAAATTTATTGCATAAAAATATCTAGATTTGGAAATTATTTTATTATCATCAAATGTTAACTGATTTAAATTTAAACAAAATTACATAAGAAAATAAACTTCCATATTATCCAATGAAAAGTTACCAGTTGCTACGTTTAAGAAGAATTATTCCAAATATTAAATTCTTATTTCCAAATTCAATTATTTAAAATTTCACAAAATTTCAATTAAATATATTATTAAAACCATAAAAATTTACGGGTCGTTACACTCTCCCCACTCAAAACATTTCATCTTCGAAAAGGAAGGAGGTAGGAGAATAATAACAACCAGAGAGAAAATAGATTGAAAACAAAATAATCGATCAATTTAAAACCATATAAATTTGAATAGTTTGAATAGTTTTTAAAATAATTTAAATAGTTTGATATGAAATAGTTTGGGTATTGAAAATGATTTATGTAGTAAAATAGTTTAGAAAATCAAAATAATTTGAATATTTAAAAAGATAGATTTTAAATAGTTTATATTAAAATAATTTATTTGAAAATAGTTTCAAATCAAATTGCTTCTTTCTGTTTCAAATAAATATGGACTTAGGTTCAAGTTTTAATCAAATTGATTCAATTTCAAATCTTTCAATTCAAATCATCTTCAAGCTTTATTCAATTCAAATCAACTCAATTTCGATTTTAATTCAAATCAATTTCAGTTCCAATACAAATTAATTTCAATTTCAATTTAACTTCAAATTCGATCCAACAATTCGATTCCATGGTTTAAATTTTAATTCAATTCTTATTTTAAACCATTTCAATTTGTATAAATTTCAAGTCCAATTTCAATTTACCGACTTAAATCACTTAAATCAAGTTAAACTTCAATATTCAATTTAAGGTTCAAATCTTCGAACTAATTCAATTCCCAGCCCAAATTTGAAATGTCAATTTAAATCACTTTTACTTAGATGAATTTCCAAGTTCAAATAAAGTTCAAAAATTTAAAACAGTTTAATTTCTATAATTCATGTCATATTTCAATCATAACTTCAAATTCCAAATTAAATTCTTTAAACATTTTCTTTTGCAAATTTCAGCTTTAACATTCCAATGGTCAAACTTGGAAATAATTCAATCTTTATAAATTCAATTTTCATTCCTTAAAATAAAATTCATTTAAATAATTTCAAACCAAATTTTTTTAAAATCATTTAGTCTAACCAATCCTGTGTCCGTATATAATTCTTTATCTTATAGCCAAGTGATCAGTTATTTCAATTTAATTTAAGTGATGAATATATAAAATTTTAGTACAAAAGAAATGTCGTAGGTATATATCATTTCAACATATTTCTTAATTTATTCGAAAAAATTCGAATAACAGTTCATATGCTATTAAATAATTTACACGGTGACAACATGATATATATAAAAATAAATAAATACCCAATCATCCAAAATATCAACCAATAGTATCCATCATAAACAACATTCCAAAACAGTCAACATAACACAATAGTTAACTGGTTATCGATGATCAGGAGTTTAACTAGAAATTTAATTCCAATTTCACTTTAACAATCAATTTTAATTTCTAACAGTCAATCCACATGTCAATTTAATTGCCAATTAAATTACCAAACAAAAATCAACAAAATCAAATTACTTCATTATACCAATTTAACGAAAAAAGAAATATTTTAGTATTTCGTGAGCGTTTTAAAACACTCACCTTTATTTGAAATTGAAAATTTTTCAGTTTAAAATAAATTCCACTATAATTCCATGTCGTAGACGACGACGATACTTATCCAAGCAAAAGACGACACTCGAATCTAACGTGTACGAACAATATCCAAATAATTTAACATAACAATAATAATTAACATATAATTAAAAAACTAATAATAAAAAGAATAAACCAAATCCTATCTCATTCTTCTCGTTTTCACGCGCGCTGCTAGCTTCCCAATTCGAACTTCTACGTTTTTCCATTTGGAATTATTTGATTTCATAGAGTGGATTAAGAGAAATCGAAGAGAGAAGGACAAGAATTTTCGACCATTGAAATGCTTTAAATGAAAGCGACTAGAGGTTTTCTCGACTAGAGTTTGCAAATGAAATTATAACATGGCCTATTATATACATTTTCAACCCAATTCATCCATGAAAATTTCGAACTCCAAACGAAATGTGCCGCCTATTGTTCTGTATGTTATACCCTTGTTTCGAATATAATGGAGTATGTATCAAAAGCCAATTCCATCATATTCAGAAGACAGCTTTCCAAACTAAATTATTGTAATTAAAGTTATGAAAATAATTTTTTCATATTTCAAACTCGCACGACCAAAAATAAATCTGATTGCTACGAAACTGAAGATCCTATAATAATTCACTATTACGGATCCGATGAAACTAGCTGCATCGAAATCCAAGACAATGCCCAAAAAGACTATTTTTACTCGTTAATTAAAACAAATAATGTTGAAAATTAATTTATTCACTTTAAATTCAATTTTATAAATTTTCATTCTACTTTAAATAAAATTTTAAATCAACTTTCGACGTCATTTTCATTTATACTAAATTCAAGGTTCAAGTATTTACATAATTTCAAATATTAAATTTAAACAATTCAGTTATCCAATAACTCTCTTTATTTGAAATATATTTAACTTATAAAATTTACTTTTAAAACGAATTCAAATAACAAAACAACTACTACACTTAGTTCCACTTCTTTATTTAAAGTACTTCAATAATCCAATTTCAATAAATTCCAATACTAGAATTTCAATAAATCCCAATATTATATTTCCAAATATTTTTACTTATAAAAAAATTATTTTATTTACATCTAAATAATTAAATATTTAATATTCAATCCCAGTAGTCGATTACTAACACATTAAATACATAGAATTTCATTCCAATACTTGTTATTGCCTAAATCTTCAAAATTTGTTATTTCAAAATTTTATTCAAGTTCATATCCAATAAACTACATGAATAAGTCATTATATTTTTATTTGTAACCATTTTTGTCCAGTAATTATATTAAATTTAATAATTCGAAATGGTTAAAAATATGGGTCATTAATTTTTTTATTTCAGAGCAATCTGATTCCAAATCCATCCTATAAATGGATTTAACTCTTACGGCGTGAAATCGCGAACTAGCGTTATGCGACCCACCCATTTCTAACTAAGTTTTCAATATTTATTTAAAATTTTCCAAAACACTTTTAAATGTTTATAGTACATTTCTATACCATATTAAACCATTTTTAAGTGGTTTAAACATTCCTTATACACCATTTCATTAATTAAAGAAAAGGAATTTTCTTTCTGCTTATCAATGTGCATTAACGTGATTTGTATACATATTTAACAACCATATTAAACATCCATATTATCATATTCAAACATGATAAACAACCATCATTAAAAATCATATCCGAACATATATAACATCCAATAATATTGTAACGACCCAATTTTTCGACTTTCGAAAATAGACATCAATACGTCCACTGCATCCAATGTCGAACAATCGAATGCCGAAAAACCGAACAGTTAGCGTTAAAGAAGAAGAAGGTAGAAGAAGAAAATAAAAACAATATCAGAATCTCACATTCGCAGTGGAACAATATATAATAGAGAAATGAATAATCTATAAACAAAAGAACTATTTCTGGTTTTACACCACATCATCAGAGTATTACAACAACAAAACATGACACAAGGCATTTATGACAATCTGTCTACATGGAAACTAAACTTTCACCAACCCATATGCAGCGTATTCTATATAATATAAGTGGTATGACTCGCCATCCAGCTTGTCTCCTGATCTCCATAGCATATTTTTCTGATTTCGCTCTAGAACAACTGATAACCTCACTCTAGGCTGCCCGTTGGAAAATTATGGGCACCCAGAGTTTAGAGAGGGAACAATAAACTCCAGATCAGTCATGGGACTAGTGTGAGATCTTAAAAACAGTTATTTGCACAAAAGAAAAGGAAAAGAAATCCGTTCATGCTTTTGGAAAATGAAACTACCATAAGGCCCCCGCCACACACACAATGCAATCGCACACTTGGGGGAGATTTCTCCTTATGATAGTCAAACATGCTTGATACGCAAAAATCCTTTTGATATTATTATTAGTGCATAGTGTGGAAAACATTTCGAAAGTATAATATTAATCTTAGCCAGCATGGGTACCATTATATTATGCCTACTATAGCTACCACCTGAGGTGGTAGGTTATGCAACTGCAATCATAAATGACTCGTGTTGTTTTGTTTGAATTTCCAACAAATGGTCAAGGCTAAGGGACTTCCTTTCCGAATGGGTACGCCTCTAGAGGGATGCCCCAAGAACCTAACCAGCTCTCTGCAAACAGAATATTGGTTTTGACATTTGTGAGCTAGGAGTAACATGCAAAGACAAATGGCATTTGTTTCTTTAATCAAAAAAATATAAATAAAAGGAAAAGTATAAATATAAAAACAAAATTAAATATAAAACTAATAGAAATATAATTTAAAAATATATAAAAACATAATTGCATGCAAATTAACAAGTGTAAGTTAATTATAACATGCAATTTAACAAGTGTCATATTATTAATTTTCTTTTCATTTTTAAAAATAATAAAACAAGGTTATATATACCTCTCTACTTCTTTTATCTTTCATTTCAAAATATTATCAAACTATAAACCTGAGAAAGCTAAAAACCAAAAAAGAAAAACAAATCAACTCTTTCAATTTCAAGCAAAGATCCAAGTTTTTTTTACCTGAGCAAATTCAGATTCAAGTATAAGACCAACTAAAAATCAAAACTAAGTTTCCATTTTTCAAAATTAAAGCTTTCCAGATTTTAAAAGATCAAAATCAAGTTCTAGGCTTCTTTGTTCAACATTTTATATACAGTGAGTAAACATTTTTAAAAAAAGCTAAATATGTTTAATAACCTGATGCATGTGATAGTCCTTGAAGTTATGATGTGAAATATGCTTTGCATTATTGTGCATATATGATTACATGTCTGTATATATGAAGATTTTGTGCGCCTGTCTGTGTATAGGCAAAACATGCCAATGTTCTTGATTACAGGTTTTAAACTTATTCAAAATTTAAATTCCCTTCCCCTAATTCTTTTTTGGCTTAATTATATAAACAAAATATGTTTAAATTAACAAAATCTTAATTTGAAAAATACTCTTAAGTATAATTAACAAGTGGATTTGCTGGGAAATAGAAAGTACATTAAAAAATCAAATTAAGTTCAAAAATTAATTGTTTAAATCCTGGGTTTTGATTACATCATCTAATTCGTTTTCGAAAACCATGAATTTTAAAATTAAAATAAAGATTTTTAACTTTGAATCTGGGTTGAATTCGTGGTCGAATGGGAAAGGGGATTTTGGCGACTTCTGATGATCGAAGTAAGGTGGGTGGTCGAGATCGCTGCTGGAGGTAGCTTGGAGGTCGTCGATCTCGGTAAAAATGATCGGAGAATTTTCTGATCATCTTGGCGGTGTCACGGCATCGTTCTAAGGTTTTGTAACCTGGTTTGGTCGACGTGAGTTTCGAAGCAAGTTCGTCCTCATAGGAGCATCGGACTTGACCAGAGTAGGGGGATAGGTGCATGGTGGAGTGGCGAAGCTTTGAACATGGTAGAGAGGAATCTGATGACCCAAGGTGGCAACACGAGGAGGTTGTTGATGACCAGGTTCATTCGAGGTAGTAGTCGATGTTGCTCGTTTTCGATTACGAGTTTGTTTTGAAGTTATCGCGGTCGAAAACGAAGGTGGAGGTCATGGTCGACTTTCCAGCGATGGCAGCGATGGTCATCAAATTCGTTTATGCACGTGCACATGGGTTGGCGTGTATCAGTAGGTAAGGTGATGCTATAGGATTAGAGAAGAAGGAGTGGTCTCGGGTTTTGACTCGGGGAAATTTTGATTTGGCTCGAGTTAGTATCAGTGTGTACGCGAGTGATACCAGAGTAACAGTTTTAAAATTTTAGCAAACAAAGTTTTAAAAAAAGAAGAAGAATATAGCTCGGGTTTGAGTGCGGCACAGGGTATGGCTCGGGTCAGAGCTATAGGGTATTAACCATGTTTTTAAAAAGTTAAAATAAATCAAGTTTAAACAATTTCTTAATTAACTCTTTTAAATAATAAATGTTTTATTTACGTTTGGGATTAGTTAAAGGTTATAAATAAATTATTTTAAATTAATTACGTTAAAGTATTTTTTATGTGTCCATTAATTATAATTAGTTGTTAAGTTTATTTAAATAAATTTAAATAGTGTAATTAAGTAGTTAACTAAAGAAGGTAAAGTGTTTTTAATTATTAATTAATTTAAAGTCTTAAGTTAATTCATATGTTAATGATAAATTAATTTCAAAGGTTTATTAAATAAAATAAAATAATCTAATTAAGTAATTAATGAAGATAAATGGTTTATCTTAAATTAATTAAGGTCTTAGGTAATTAAAGGATAATTAATTAATAATTAAAGGATAATTAATTAGTAATTAAAAGATAATTAATTAATGTGAGTAATTATAGGATAATTAATAAATGTAATTAATTAAAGGGTAATTAATTAATTCCATTGATTAACTAAAATAATAACAAATCGTTTGAATTAATTAATGTGAATTAAGCAGGATTAGGTAATTAATTCATAAGTAATTAATTTATTTGGTTTAAGTTAAATTAATCATAATTGTGTGATTTATTAATCTTTCTTATGAATGATTAATTTGTATTGAATGTCTTGGATTGATTAATATCTCTCATGTGTTAATCTGTAATATACTGTGATATGAATTGCTTTGGATTGAGCTGTGATAAATGTGAGTTATTTATCTGTCATGAAGTTGCTGTATGGATAATGTTTTGAATTGAATTAAATTGTTTTACTTAAACAACTTGGCGTTTAATACGATATTTGGATTCCAATGAGACCGGGATTAGATTCCAAATGGTTATCCAAAAACCACATCGATCCGAAATAAGTGATAGGTCGTGAAATCTCAAGTGAAGATCAAGATGAAGATTTAGAGTACAAGGGCTATTTGTCGTTAACTCTGAAGGTGATTCCAAAATGAGTGTAACGGAGATAGTGCCTTCGGTTTCGTTCGAACCCGGAAAGAACTTATATGGATGAATGCTATCAGACCATCATCAATGGAGGACGATGAGCATTCCAAGATATGTGTTCTAAAAAAAGGTAATCGTAGCCTCAAGCCTCATCAACCGGGAATGGCTAAAACAGGGGAGGTGCATGTAAGGCTAAGTGGGTAGCACTCAAGTAGGATAAGATTTTCCCCTGTCTAGAGGTCCCTTTGTTCGACTGTGTGAGCGGTTGTTGGCCACAACCGTGGGGTTGTCTTGTTCGGACTATCCAGTAAGGGGTAGCTTCGGTCTTCTTTTGCAAGGGATCATGGTGGATCATCGGTACGGTGATCTAGACCACATACTACGACGTGTGGTACCCCAGTAGCCCTGCCATTGTATGGAATTCAATCTCCAATAAGTGCCTGTATGGTTTTGGTTGTGCCCAACTATGTTGCAACATGAAATGTAAGCATTCCAGCCATTTCCTACTTTATATTGAAAACCCTAGTCACTATTATAATATAACTGGATTTCCTATCAAATGTTTTGGTTACCATAAGGGAAAAACTTATTCGTGTTTATTTTTGGAGATTCTTACGAGATACCCTTTATTTCGAATGATTTTGCAAGTTAAACAACTTAACCGTTTACTCACACAAGACCCACGTCTGACCCGGAGTTTATTTCTATTTTTCTCAAACTCTTGGGTACTCAAATTTTTATGAGTAACCAAGTGATCAGCTTGGCTAGACGTATTTTGGAAAGGCTTGGAGCTGAAGATTTGGCGCATATATATCTATTATGCTTTGTTGGTATCACCTGTTTTGTATTTGGCGTGTAATGGATAGACATGTCTCTACGTCTATCTAATGTGCTGTTGTTGTAACTATATGACTCTGATGTATGATGAATACTGTGTAATATTTATGTGATATAATATATATTTTTCCATTCCGCTGTGAGATTCTGATGTTGTTTCTTTCTTTCTTTCTATCTATTTTCTTTTCTACCTATTTCTTTCTAATTATGATACGTCTTTCTATGGAATGAAAGGCGGGTCGTCACAGGCATAGTCTCGGATTCTGATGAAACAATTTCTGTTGGATCCGTAATAATGTATTTTTATTGGATTTCAAATTTCGAAGTGTTTGGAGTTATCGTGTGGTCGTATGGTTTGTAAATGCGCTAAAATCTATATTGAAAATTTAACATAATAACTGGGTCCAAAAAGTCATCTTCTCCATACGATCGAATTAGGACTCGAAACCTTTTCTATTGCATTCGGAATAGGGGTATAACATTATGAACGCCAAGCGGCACACCTCAATAAGGGTTCATGTTTGTAAGCTACGTAATCGAGACTACTTGGTATTGTAAAATAAAAATATATAAAATACTGACTGGTCAACCTTCAGTAGTAATTCCTTCACGTCGGTTCTTTTTTATTTCACCTCTAAATATTGTAGCTAACCTATTCAAACAAGTTAAACTTAAATTGTACGCAATCGTTAGATTTAAAAATCAACCCCTTTCAAAGCAAGGCAGAACGAAAACAATCGAAAATAAAATACAGTAACGGCCGAACTAAAACCATATGCTTTCGTTCTTAAAATAAAACCAGAGAAACGAATTAGATTTTTTTCGAAAAAAGAAAGAAAGGGGTGTTTGCCGCCGAATCGAGCACGCACGAATGGACGGAGGTTACGGTCATGAATTTGTGTGCGCAAAGTCGAGGGGGCCTGGAGGTTTAGGTGGAGCTGGAAAATCAAATGGTGGATGGCATAACAAGGGCAAGCGCGACCAATGAGGAGGTGAAATTGTAGGTGAAGTGGGAGGGCACTTGGGCTTCGATTGTTGAGAGCCACGACTTCTAGGGCTTGGATAGGTTGCAGAGGCAAGCTCGAGGAAATAGAAGGGGAGCTCGATTTTGAGCACCGCGAGTAAGCTCGGCAATATCACGAAGGAGAGGTGAAGCATGGAGGACGTAAGGGAGCTCGAGGCCTTAGCGTGATCGAGTATGGCAGCGACAAGGAAAGGTGCGAGGGCGGAGGCCCATGCTCGAGAGCGATGATGGTTGGAAGGGTCAGCATTCTAGGATGGCAGTAGGTATATTAGTTGTTTATATATATATATATATATATCTATGTATGTATGTATGTATGTATGTATGTATGTATGTATGTATGTATGTATGTATGTATGTATGTACTTATAGAGAAGAAAAAAAATATACTACAGTAAAGTTTATAACCATTTTTGTTTTTAATATATATATATATATATATGTTAGAAAGAGATTTTATTTTCATTTGGATTTAATAAATATATGTATGTAGGAAAATAGATAGGAATATATATACACATACACATACGTATTTTAATATATATACGAAAAACAGAAATTATATAAGATTTTGGAAAAAAATGTAGAAATTTTAAGAATGTTGAAAGTTTATATAAAATTTGATTTTTGTAATCTATAAATTACTTTTATAAGTATATATGTAGTTTCAAAAGAAAATAAATATACGTATACACATTTTTAACTTACTAGTTTATTTTAAATAATGTACTATGGTGATTAATTTTTTTAATCAATGTATTTAATTATTTAGTTACTAAACAATTTTTAAAAGGGAAATAATTAGCTTAAACTAAAAATTTAGTTAAGTAATTTCATGAAATAATAATCAATCATTTGATTATTCCAAGTGTTAATAAACTCTATAATGGTATACAAGGTCAAAAATCGAAAAATCGAGTCGAGATTGGAAAGGACTGCAAATAAGATAACGGTGAGATCTTATCACTCATTTGGATAATCCTATTTAAATTTTAAGGTGTTAAATTTAAATCATTGGATGTTGATTGATAAATTATGATTTATCTATTGGATGATATTATATATATATATATATATTGGTTTGGTTGATATTCCTGCATTATATAGCGGATGAGACCCTATGCGCCACGTATAATAGCGGATGACCCTATATACCGTGATATGCCCCTCGAAGTGGGATTGGTATTTTATTTGTTGGATAACATCTGTGGATGCATGGAAAAATAGGTTGGAGGGATCCAAATGGATTCCTCAAAAATATTTATTGTTCATATATATATATATATATATATATATATATATAGTGATATTTGATATGATGGGTAAGTTGACATGGATTGTGTGAATTGAGTTATCAAATGTTAAATAGCTTGGGAACTTAATTGTGTATTTTTCTAATACTATAAATGATTAAAGTGAAGGAATTTAAAAGGAAACTTGAAAGAAATTAGTTATATTAAAAATTGGATTTATTCTAAGGGAATTAAGTAGAATAAAAATATACGAACTAACTTGGGTTATTCATAAGTATTTGTAAATTGGTTTAAGTTAAGATTTGAAATTAAAATATATTAAGGGCTTGAAGAGATATTGGAATCAATAAATAGATTTGAATAAAATGGAATTTTATTAAGGGATAAATTATAATATGGATATATAAATATAATTTTTTTTATAAATAGAAGAAAAGCTCAAAGGAGTTTATAAATTTATAAACGGGGTTAATAAATAAGAGGGAATGATAGCAGTGGATATGTGGAAAATTTAAATTAATGGTGTGAACTTATATCGGGAAATGGAAATTGTTTTGAAAAGAAATAATGGGATATATTTCAAATAAGAGAACTGGTGATTAATGTTGGATATAATCGATGAGATACGAATTAAGATGAATACATGAATTGAATTGGTGAATACTGGATTTTCTAAAAAATAAACTTTTGTTGAGTAAATAGAAATTGTTTAAAAGGAATTTTTTAAAATCTACTGTACATATAATTTTAAAACTATTATTTGAATTTAGATATTTCCAAAAGTTAGTTATTCTAATACGTAAGATTTATTGAAATAAGTTCTAATTTTATAATCATCTTTGTAAACTCAATTATAAAATCCTCCTAAGATGGGAAGCGAAGTTTTATAAAATTAGATAAGACTTTAGAGGAAAGATTCTTATAGAGGCATTATGGAAAATTAAATAAATTCCAACCAGAAGTTAAGTAAACCGTAGAAGGTGAAATTAAAGGAAATAAAAGTGAAAATTGGAATTTTAGTTAAGCATAAACGGCTTTGGAAATATTAAAAGAAATTAACTAAGGGGTTCTGGAATTTATAGAATTCATGTGAAACGAGTTGGAATTTACAAATAAAATTATAAACGGTTTTTAGAAAAGAAAATAGGAAATAAATGAATATTTCCAAGTATTGAGAAACTAATAAAGTGGGAAAAATATTCTAAGTGTTGGGCAAAAGTTGAAATTGTTCCGTGAGAATAAAAGGAATTTGAAAATTATTTTTCAAAGTGTTGAAATATGGAAATAATATCTTGAGTAGGTATTTTTGAGATAAATAATTTGGAGAATTGTTTAAGGCCTGGTGGGTGCTTATGAATGTTATTTGATAGTTAAATAACCGACTATCAATATTGGCTAATGCGCTGATCGTTTCGAAGAGACCGGGATCGGATTTAATTATCCGAAAACCACTTCGATCCGGTTTGAAAGTTTCCGAATGAAGAACGTGAAAATGATAAAGGCGGTGATTCGGTTTGTCCAGACCCAGGGCAACTTGTTTGGATGAATGCTATCAGACCATCGTCATTGGAGGACGATGAGCATTCTAAGTAAATGTGTCCCAAAACGGTAACGCAAAGTCCTAAGCCTCATCCACCAAGAATGAATAAAATAGGGGGTGCAGCAAGGCTAAGTGGGTAGAACCCAAGTAGGGTAAGATTTCTCCTGTCTGGATGTCCCGTTTATTCAGCTGTATGGGCGGTTGCTGATCCCAACCGCGGGGTGATCTTATTCGGACTATCCAGTAAGGGGTAGCTCTTGTCTTGTGTTGCAGGGGACCGAGAGTGGTCCTCGGTACTCTGATTTAGGCCAAGTAGTGTGACGGGTGGTACCCCAGTAGCCCAGCCATTATATGAAACCCAATCTCCAATTAGTTCCCGTACGGTTTTGATTGTGCCCAACTATTGCTGGAACGTGAGATGCAAGCATTTCAGCCAGATTAAATTTTACTTTCAGTAGACACAATTGTAACATCAAATAGATTTGATAAAAATGTTTTGGTTATCGTAAGGTAAAAACCCGACATGTTTATTTGTGGCGTGGTCATACGAGATACCTTTGGTCCAAAGGATTTTCGAATATATAATAATCCAATTGAGTGTGGTTTTCTCACGTTGGTTTTCCAGACTGATTCGGGTGTTGTTTTATTATGATGCTCGGGTCAGACCGAGTTGAACAGATTCAGGATAGGATGCTATGGAGCACAAGAGACGAGCTGGAGGACAGCGACGTATTTCCGTAGATTTGTATTTCTGTTGTGTAAGGACAAGTTACCAAACTGTCCATATTTGATGTTGAGATTGTGTACTCTGATCATGGTATGTATATATAACAGTACAGGTTTCTTTGTATTTAAATCGTTCTTATATATTATATTTTGTTCCGCTGCGATTATGAGACTCTGATGTTGTTTTTCTTCTTCTTCTTCTACCTCTTTATTCTTTTACCCTAGTAATTCGCTCTTTCGTACACTTTAGGTTGAACGAGGAAGAATTATTATCAACTCAAGGGGCAAGGAACTACGGGTTGCTACACTTAGTATCAGAGCTGAAGGTTAAGCGAGAACCTTCGCTCTAGTAGGGATTACTCATTAGGGATAGGGTCAGTAGTACTCTAGAATGTGTTTGAGAGTATTAATAGATATGAGCACGTATTTGTTAGTGAATATAAATTGTTTTAATATTGTGTTGACTTTTGGTTGAGTGGAATATAAATTCTGATCGAGTAGTGACGTAGTTAATTCGATAAGAGTTTATAAACCCTTGAACACGATAAACTGACATAGTATTGTTTTAAAAATTGGTGAATGAAATAATTTTACCCAAAATATGTTTTGATATAAAAATAATTAATATTCTGAAATTATTATATATAATGCAAGTGTTTGGACCATAATATTATAGTCAAACAAGATAATAAAATTTGAAATAGTTCATACAACTAATATGGGAAAATTGTGTAAGTATAAATTATACAAAAGGAAAATGAATTTAACATAAAATAATTTGAAGAAATTAGATTATTAATTAATTATGATTGGAAAGAAATAAATCAGTGAAGTAGATTGGTTACATGGATTAAACTTTGGATATGATTGAATTGGGAAATAGAAATTTAATCGGATTGGGAAATAAAATTAAAATAAAATTGAAATGGACTTAGGCTAATGATATTGAGTTGGATTTGAATTAAGTTGAAGTTGAATTGGAATGAAATGAAATTAAGTTCCTACTTAATAAAATTCAAATGAATTGTGGGAAGTCAAAAGAATAGTACGATGCTAGATTTAACTAGAGTTAAGTATAATAAAATCGAATTGGAATAAATAAACGATAGCTTAACAAAAGAATTGAAATGCTTGACATAAAAGTATACTTGGCTTAATAAAGGTATGGTCTTGGGTTAAGAATAAAAGATGGATGTGATTGTTTGTAAATTGATGGAAGCATGAAAATTAATGATGTGTGAATGGAAGCATGAAAATTAATAATGTGTGACTTATAAAACCTAAAAGTGGAATAAATAAGCCAAAATAAAATTGTTTGATATTTTGGAAAATGAAATAGAAATCCAAACTTGAATTATAAAACAAAATTGAACTCAAGTAAAATAATGATATGATTTTTGAGATAAAAATCAAATATTGAATTATAATTTGGAAGTGAACTAATTAGATAATTAAGTAGTTAATGGAATATGGAGGTGGAGCCCAATTTGGTTAAATAGAAGTTAGATTGTGAGTTAATAAAGGGTTTGGAAATGAGCTCGAGTTATAAGTATCATTCGGCTGGAAGTGTTAATAAATTAGAAATGATTGAAATGCTGTTGAATGAAATGAAATTGCATTATAATAATGATGGTTTAGGTTGCAAATAAAATCCAAGTGAGTATGAATAAATTAAATAGTTGCATTTTTATTAATAAAATAAATTGAGAATGTGAATTAAAAAGATTTAAATGGATTGAATGAATAAACTAATTGAATTAAATTAGTAAATGGAATGGATTTGATTAAGTAAAAATAAATAAAGGATTTAAACTGAAAATTGTTTACCAGGGAAATAAACTTGAGTTATGGAGTTGTAATAACTTGAAGTAAATAAATTAACTTAATCAAATATTTGAATGGAAGCTCGGCTTAAGTAAATTGTGAAATGGTTATTTAGTAAAATAGCATGGTATGTTTTCAAGTCTAATAAAATGGTCTTGAATAAAACGAATGCGAATATGGAATAAAAACTAATGAATGGGTTGTGAACGAAATTAAAATGGAATGGGGTTAAATGTAAAACGAGTTGGAATTAATTTGAAATAGTTGCAAACTAAAATGGATATTCTACTAAGTGAATATCGTCGAATTGCATAGGAAAAATTGGTCGTTCGACATAAGCAGAAGTAAATAAAAATTCTGTGAATTGATAGAAGCAAATACAATTGATTTTGAAATCAATTGGAATGAATATAAGTTCGTTTAGTTTAAAAATGAATTGGACGAAAGCTAGTGAGTTATAAACCATTCAAACAAAATGAAAATGATATGTGATTTGTTGAAAGCAATTAAAATTAATGCCGAAATATTAAAATTGCTTATAAATATTGTTTAGTATGCATTACTTGTGTAATCTATGTGTTAGCTAAGTAAAACAAGTGAAATGTTTGTGAATTTCATATATTCAGTACTTATGGGTTTAAATTGAGTAAGTACATGTATTAGGAGGCCGTTTGGCTGGATTTTGATCGCGCGAATTGCTAAATAAAATAAGCCCCTTGCTTAAAAATGCTAAATGAAGGCACGCCTATTCAATAAAAGATAGGAAATATGAAATATTGTTGTATTTTTGTTTTCCGACTGTGTAGGTCGATGTACATATATTTATCTCTCTTTTCAAATTGCAATAGCTCATTGGTACAAGGGAGACTCTACCAAAAACACACGGAAATTTTGGGAGTTAGAAATTTTTTGAAACTTTTGAAAAAATTCCTTTAACGAAAAGTTGGTTTTCAAATTGTAATCGAAATGTAGGATTTGAAGTAGAAGATGAAAACAAGTTGTTTTGGGTGGAAGTTAAAGGATTAGAAAAGTGAATATCGAGTTTTTACTACGTGGGTTTTAATAAGTTAATGGGTTTGGGCATTCATCAGCCTTAGCAAATTTCAGGGACGAAATTCTCTAAGAGGGGAGGAATGTAACGACCCATGTTTTTCGAGCATTGATTGTGAATATTTAAATTGTTTTAAATATTTAATTTGAAGTGTGGGTTGATTTTAAATATGGATGTTTGGTTTTTATTTGATAAAATGGATTCGGAATTTAAATAGAATAATTTGTTGGATAATTTAATTATTAAAGTTTATAATGGAATATTGGGTAAAATATTAAACCTTGAGTTTTAAGCTTGAAAAAATATTTTAAAGGCTTGTAAAATTTATATTGTTAGCAATAAAGGTAATAAAAGTTTTAAAACTGAAACTGAAGGTGATTTGTTCAGTTTTAAAAGTATATCGTTTAAATCGACATTTAAAATAGCCTTCCGAGGCACAGTCTCGGAATTCGACGAAACCAGTTCCATTGGATCCGTAATAATGTATTATTATTAGATTTAAAATTTCGAAGTGATGGAGTTATCATGTGGTCGTACGGCTTGTAAACACACTGAAATCTATATCGAAAATTTAGTCTAATAACTAGGTCTAAAAAGCTATCTTCTCCATACGATCGAATTAGGACTCGAAACCTTTTCTATTGCGTTCGAAATAGGGGTTTAGAATTATTAACGTTTACCAGCACGCCTCGATAAGGGTTCGCTTTTGTAGGATACGTAAATCGAGATGATTTGGTATTCTAAAATAAAAATATATAAAATGTTGACTAGTCAACCTTTAGCAGCAATTCCTTCACGTCAGTGCGTTTTGCTTTCACCTCTAAATACTGTAGCTAACCTATTCAAACACGTTAAACCTAAATTGTATGCAATCGTTCGTTTTAGAAATCACCCCTTTCAAAGCAAGGCAGAATGAAAACAAGAGAAAATAAAATACATTAATGGCCGACGTAAAACCATATGCTTCCATTCTTCAAATCAAACTAGAGAAACAAATTAGAATTTATTCGAAAAAAAAGAAAGAAGGGGGTATCTGCCGCTCGAATCGAGCGTGCATGAGTGGAGGGGATTGCGGTTGCAGGTTTGTTGTGCGACGTCAAGGCGACCTGGAGGTTTTGGTGGAGCCGGCAAATCAAATAGTGTATGGCATAGCAAGGGCTGCCGCGACCGATGAGGTGGTGAAATTGTAGGCCAAGTCGGTGGGGACTCGGGCTTCGATGGTCAAGAGCCACGACTTCTAGGGCTTGGATAGGTGGCAGAGGTGAGCTCGAGGAAATAAGAAGGGTGTTCGATTTCAAGCATCGCGAGTAAGCTCGGCAACATCACGAAGGGGAGGTGAGGCAGGAGGTCGTGTGGGAGCTCTAGGGCTTAGCGTGATCGAGTAGGGCAGCGACAAAGAAAGGTGCGAGGGCTGAGGCTTGTGCTCGGGAATGATAATGGTTGAATGGGTCAACAATCGGAGAAAGCAGTAGGTATATTAGTGTTTTGAGTTCAAATCTTCAAAAATCATAGCTTTGTTGTTTGAACTTGTTTTGGTGATGCATCGAAGAGCTTATAGGGCCGGGTAGTCGATTTGCATAAACCCCTAGTGACCGTGCTCGCTCGATTGCATTTTGAAGAAGATTGCATCTTCATTTTATAGGCCGGAAAGCAGCCTTGATGCCAGTCAGTCGACTGGACCTTTGGGTCAGTCGACTGGCTGTAGCACATAGGCATTCCGAAGGCAACTAACAGAGGCTCGGGTCCTCTGTTTTCCCTGCATTCAGTCGACCGACTGCAGGAAATTATTTTTCATGCCTCTGGTCCATTCGACTGGACCTTTTAGTCAGTCGACTGACCTGCACCTATTTTCCTAATTATGCATATTTGTGCATATTTTTGCTTGGTTTCCAAATTCCATCGATTCGTGTTATTTCCCACTTGTTGTTGCTACGACTTTAATGACTTCTATTCTTGGAATTTTTGGGAATACCCATTTTGATGGATTCGGATCGATTTCTTTGGATTTTTATTCACGTCTTTGAATGTGAATTTTGGTGGTTGATTGTTCTACAATCATTTTCGTGTTTTGTCACTTTAAAAATATAAAGGTTTCAATACTAGTAGTAAATATCAAAACTCTTTCCTCAAACGATTTCAATTCTATTTTAATAACAAATTCGTTTATAAAACCGTTTTCCAATCTATTAGTATATACAAACCTTTACCTCACTCGTATGAGAAATCTAATTAAATGACTTAGTAAAACAAGTGGTATGAAACGCTTGCGTTTACTTCGTCGGTTAATTCTTGGACTTGTTAGATTGAATCTCTTGTGACAATTTTTTAGTGGAGATCTACAATTTGTTCGTAAATATTTAAGTTAAGCTAGTGGTTATGGGACATGAAGCTAAGCTCATATATTTACTAGCTTACTGTAATTGACACTTCTTGATGATCATGACGATCATTTTTGTGATTTAGACTAGCAATGTGCGATGTCTCTTTGTCTACGAGGGAGACTAAACACTGTTTATGTGAGTTTCAACTCACATATGTGGGGTAGCGCCCCATGTTCTTCGGGCCGTTCGTGTGTCAAAAATTAATGGCTAGCTACCATGAGATAGCGTCTCGTTCGTGTGATACATATGTTGGTACGTTTTCATACTCCCGTTCGTGTGATAGGCCTCCCCCCCTATTTTGTGTGATTTCTGGATTTCGTGTGTCGAATTCTGGAATTTTCTTCTTCACCTATTTTTGTGATTTCTATTGATATGATTTATCAATTTTTGTGCATAGGTGAATTCATGTGTCATTGACTGGATTTCTTGAGATGATTTCTAGAATTTATGATTCACCAATTTTCGTGATTTCCATTGATAAGTTTTATCAATATTTGTGCATTTGTGAATTTGTGTGTCATTGGCTTTTGTGATTGGCATTGGTTTAATCGTCAATAATTGTGGTTTGATGAACGAAATAAGGAGTATGACATTTCTTTGATTCTTGTGTAGATTTTGTGACATTGATTAATCCCTTGATGATTTTCAACTACTTATATATATCACAGCTTGGCATTGTGATTATTGTGTGTTTAGTCATATCTCTTATTCTATATCGTTTCATCTGATATTTATAGTTAGACTGATCCGTTTATTATTTTCTTATTAAAAAATACTCGGGTCAGACCGAGATGTTGCAGGTGCTTCTGCTTGACTTCTCCCCAGGGATTCATTACTCTGACTTTTGGCAAACTACTTAGATTAGTAGTTTATTTTGTTGTATACACTTGAGATATAGACTCATAGTTGTATTCTTTTGTATAGCACGTGTTGCTATTCTTTTGTATTATTGTGGATCTTTTTGACCACTACTCTGATATACACTTCCATATGTTAATTATATATTCATATCTTCTACCGCCTTTGTGATATGATTTATCTGTGACTGATTTATGTTATGTTTATTTCTGTATTTGTTTCCGAAGATATTATAGCCACTATGTAGTAGCTTTGAGTTTGTGTCAGTATGTCGGATTTCCCCTTGATAAAGTATTATACTATCTGACATATCGATGCTCGCACAAAGCAATTACATGGATGGTCGCTCCTCAACAGCCTTATTCTCTGTGCTAGTTGACAGCATTCACCGCAATGTTCTTGGCTAGCGTGGGTATAGAGGTGGGGCGTCACAGCTTGGTATCAGAGCGAAACTTCGGAACAATATATAATGTTATAACAAGGATCATCGTACTAAGTCTTTCTTAGGAGTCATGCTTTAGGATTTTATTCGAGTCTTCGTACCGATTCATCCTATTTTCTTTTATGATTCCTTGTTTTATCTATCAAGAATTGCTTGATATTGAATTTGGTGAATAACCTTTTTCTTCTTCTTATTTCTTTCTAAAGAAAGAGAAATGTCTAGACCAGGCCACCCCAGAGCCGTACCATCTAGCACTCCGCCCCAGGATGGAGTTTTTATGACTGCTCAACAGCTTCTTGATTTAGTGACGAATGCTCAAGCAGCTGGAGCTAACCCGGAACCTACTCACCTAAAGTCGGGATTTGCACGCTTGTGCAGCGATTACACTAATTTGGGTGGGGAGCCATTCAAAGGTTCCGAAACTATTGTTGAAGTACAGGCTTGGCTAAGGTCATGCGATCGAATCTTTTCTCGCATGAATCTTATTGACCTTCACCGAGTTCAGGTGGCCTCTAGTATGCTCCGAGAAAGAGCATTGGACTGGTACGAGCTTCTTATTTCTGAGATTAATGAAGCGGATCTCACCTGGGAGCAATTCCGGGAACGCTTCGAGTTGAAATTTGTACCAGAAGCAGAGAAAGTGACATTGGCTCGACGATTTATAGACCTTGTTCAAGGTGAGTCCTCCGTGACTGATTACGTCGCCTCCTTCGAGTCTCTTTCCAAATATGGGGTTGAATACATCAACACCCCTTTAAAGAAGAACCAGAGGTTCGTCTATGGCTTAAACAAAAATCTCAAGAAGCCATTACTTCTAAAGTTAGGAGTTTCTTTCGACCAACTCATTGATATCGCTCTTCGTCTTGAAGAGGCGGATAGGGAGAATGATGTTGAAGTGGTGGGTTCCAAACCAAACTTCAACAACAAGAAGAGGCCAAACAAATTCAAAGGCCCTTATCCCAATAAGAAAGGGAGGCAAGCAACTCCTATTGAAAAGACCTTTTCCTCTACTCAAGGGAAATGCTATAATTGTGGTTCGAAAGACCATTTTGCGAACAAGTGTTCAAAGCCTCGTACTTGTCGCTATTGCAAAAGCCCGGACCATTTTATGCATGTATGTCCCAAACTTCAAAGTAGGAAGGAGGGAAAGCTTAATGTTGCTCAAGCCCCTGGCAACACATCTCGTGGCCAAGGTATTTCTCATTCTATTCTGGATGGAATTATTTTATTTCGTGATCATCCTATTCGAGTTCTTTTTGATACGGGTGCGTCCCATTCTTTTATATCAAAAGAACTTGTTGATACTTTTTCTTTGGATGTTTTGTGTTTAATGACTTCTTTGAGAATTGCAAATCCGATTGGTGGATCCACGACAATCAGTTTATTGTGTAAAGATGTCGAGATTATTTTGTGTGATTTTTCTTTCCGAGCCGATTTGCATGTCATGCGTTATTTAGGCTTTGGAATGATTTTGGGAATGGATTGGCTTAACCGTTATGAAGCTCATATCCTATGTCCTGAGCGGACTATTCATCTTCGACATCCTCAATCTGTTAAGAAGATTTCTATTAATCTTAAAGATTCAGATTCCAGCTTGGTTGCATCTTTATATTCTTTAAATCCTCGTGATGACGATGATGATGATGAGGATGATATTATTTCTCTCATTCACGTCGTTCGTGAATTTTCCGACATATTCGAGCCCGTTTTAGGATTACCACCTAAGCAAGCAATTGAGTTCAGAATTAATCTTATTCCTGGAGCTCAACCTATCACTCGTCCTCCGTATCGTATGTCCAATAAAGAAAACGAGGAGATGTGTAAACAATTATCCGAATTGGAGACGAAGCAATTTATTCGCTCTAGTTCCTCGCCTTGGGGAGCTTCAGCTATTTTTGTGAAGAAATCCGATGGAACACTTAGGCTTTGCGTTGACTACCGCAAGCTTAATGATCTTACTATCAAAAATAAATATCCTTTACCTCGGATTGATGATCTATTCGATCAACTTAGTGGTGCTAGGGTCTTTTCACAATTAGACTTAGCTACAGGATTTCATCAGCTTCGTATTGCAGAGGATAGTATTCCTTTGACATCGTTCCGTACTCGTTATGGATCTTACGAATGGCTTGTTATGCCATTTGGTCTAACGAATGCTCCGGCTTATTTCGTTGACCTTATGAATAGAGTTTTCAAAGACTTCCTCGACCGGTTTGTTCTCATCTTTATCGATGATATTCTTGTGTATTCTAAAACCGAGGAGGAGCATGAAAAACATCTTCGGATTGTGTTGGAAACTCTTAGGAGTAATCAATTAAAGGCAAAATTTTCTAAATTCCACTTTTGGCAATCTCGTGTGAAGTTTCTCGGTCATATTATTTCCGAATCCGGAATTTCCGTGGATCCTTCAAAGATTGAAGCAATTCAAGATTGGAAGAGACCGGAGAGTGCGATAGAGATTCATAGTTTTCTCGGATTGGCGGGCTATTACCGTCGTTTTATCAAAGACTTTTCTAAGATTGTCGTGCCTCTCACTAGCTTGACGAAGAAAGGTGTTAAATACATTTGGTCGGACAAATGTGAAGCTTCTGTTTAGAAATTAAAAGAACTTCTTTCTGATGCTCCTATTCTCGTTATTCCCGAGGGGAATCAAGATTTCGTTGTTTATACCGATGCTAGTCGCGTTGGTTTGGGTGCCGTTCTTATGCAAAGAGAACGTGTTATTGCTTATGCTTCTAGGAAATTGAAGCCTGCTGAGACTAGATACGCCACTCATGATTTAGAGCTCGCGGCTATTGTTTTCGCCCTTCGTATCTGGCGTCATTATCTTTTAGGAGAGAAATTTGTTCTTTATACCGATCATAAGTCCTTGAAGTATTTATTCTCTCAAAAGGAACTTAATTTGCGTCAACAGCGTTGGCTCGAATTTCTTGCACCATATGATCTTGATATCCTTTATACTCCCGGAAAGGGAAATCGCGTTGCGGATGCACTTAGTCGAAAGCAACGAGCGGTTGTTTCTATGATGATATCCGAATGGAATGATCTCGAGATTTTATCCACTTGTGAGATTCGCGAGCGCGTATTCGATTTGTGCTCATCACTTGTTTTATGTAGCCTTGAGGCTCATCCTTCTCTTTTAGACCGCATTCTTGAAGCTCAAGGGCTAGATCCTGAATTGGCTCTTCTTGGCCAAAATGTTAAGGATAAAATTGGTATTGAAGGTTTGAAAGACTTTGATATTGATTCTCGTGGCGGCATTCGAAAATTTAGTAGACTTATCGTGCCAAATATTGGTGATCTTCGAAAAGATATTTTAGAAGATTCTCATCGTTCCAAATTCACAATTCATCCCGGTTGTAGCAAAATGTATGCGGATATGAAGCGACTTTATTATTGGGAGGGAATGAAACTTGACATCGCAAACTTCGTTGAGCGTTGCATGACTTGCCAACTTGTTAAGGCCGAACATCAAAGGCTCGGTGGGTTATTGCAACCTTTAGAAATTCCAATTTGGAAGTGGGACCAAATTTCCATGGATTTTATAGATGGCCTTCCCCGTTCTCGTTCGGGTCATGATAGCTTATGGGTGATTGTTGATAGACTTACTAAATCCGCCCATTTTATTCCCGTTCGGTCTAACCGAACCTTTCCTCTTTTGGCCAAGCTCTTTGTTAAAGAGATTGTTAAATTACATGGAGTTCCTACTTCTATTGTTAGTGATCGTGATCCATTGTTTACTAGTGGATTTTGGAAGAGTCTTCAAAAAGCTTTGGGAACGAAGCTTAATTTTAGCACCGCCTATCTTCCTCAGTCCGATGGACAAACCGAGCGTGTGAATCAAACTCTTGAAGATCTTCTTCGTGCATGTGTTCTTGATTTTGGTGGAAGTTGGGAAGATCATATTTCGCTTGTTGAATTTTCCTATAATAATAGCTTCCAATCTAGTATTGGTATGGCACCTTTCGAGGCACTCTATGGAAGGCCATGCCGATCTCCTTCTTGTTGGCTTGAGGCCGGTGAGAAGCTGGTTTTAGGTCCAGATTTTATTCATGATTCCACAGAAAAGATTGACCTTATTCGTCATAGGATGAAAGAAGCCCAAAGTAGACAAAGATCCTATGCCGATAACCGGAGAAGGAAGTTAGAATTTTCTACGGGAGATTTTGTGTTTGTTCGTGTTTCACCTATGAAAGGTGTTGTACGTTTCAGTTGATTGGGAAAGTTAGCGCCTCGATATATTGGGCCATTTCCTATCGCTGAACGTATTGGTTCCATGGCATATCGCCTTTTATTACCGGCTCAATTTTCTGCTATTCATGACGTGTTTCACGTTTCTCAATTACGGAAATGCCTTCGAGATTCCGATTCTATTCTTGAGCCCGGTGTTGTGGAAGAGATTGAAGTTTCGCCTAATTTAACTTATGAGCAACATCTTATTCGTATCATTGTTTCGGAAGTCAAACGACTTCGAAATGAAGATGTTCCGCTTGTTAAAGTTCAATGGTCTTTAAATCCTAAGGATTGTTCTTGGGAATCTAGAGAGTTAATCGAGCGAACACATCCGGACTTACTTTCTTGTGCTCTTTGAGGTGAACTTCTTATTTCAAACCTCTTTTGTGTTGAATATGCTTTTATGTTTGTTACTATATATCTTCTTCTTAAATATTGCGAGGATGCAATTTCTTTAAGGAGGGGAGTTTGTAACAACCCGCATATTTGTTGATGTTATATTTAAATATTTTATTTAATTTTTTTTTGATACTCGGAATTTAGTCCGAAAAGCTACTTTTTGCATACGGTCGAATTAGGACTCGGGACCACTCCCATTGAGTTTAAAATGCCGTTTGCGACCTTTTTGAGTATAAGCTTCGATATGTTTGGAGAAAGTTGATTTTTGCTACCTTTTCACTTTGGGTTTGGGTTTGGGCTCAGCCCTATGTTTAACTTGTTGAAAACGTAGTTTTAGTGCTTTTGATGATAACAACTATATGACAATACTACTAATATGTTTATTGAGTGATTGTAGGCGAAGTAGGTATATGATGGATGGATTATAAAATTTATATGAGATACACGGACACGACAACGACGAAAAAAAGAAGAAATAAAATAAAATGAAGATAGTGGAATTTGAACCATGACCAGTAAAAAGAAATGAAGACTGCTTACCATCCATGCTATAGCCACAAGTGTATAAACATTGAATTGCAGTTCTATATTGGGAGATGAACACCAGACAGCAAGTTTACTTCACAAAGGAAAACAAAATAAAAAATTCAAACATAGGGAAAGCAGGAATCAAACCCAACACACCAAGGTAGAAATGCACGTGATCTACCACCACGCCACAACAAATATTGAATACAAGGGCATATTGCTTTCTAATCACAAAAGGACGAAAAATTAAATTAGGTAAAAATCTGTACATACTGGGACTTGAACCCTGCTCACCCTGGAGACTAGCATGCGCACTTACCAGTGCACCACGTGTGCATTTGAAAGCTTGTATACTAATGGTTGGAAATAACCGTTACAGAAACGAAAATTTAAAATAGGCTACAACAGGGATCGAACCCAGGATGCGTGGAAGCCAAGAGCACGCCTTACCAAATGAGCTGCACATCATTTTGAGTAACATGCTAACGGCTACTTTACATTAGCATACCAAAGCGAATAGTCAAGTGGCTATTCAAGTGCCTTTTCAACTAATTGCCAACTTCCAACGGATGCATCTCTTCCAAACTGAAATGCTGAAGGATTGTTGCTGTTCAAAGACATCTTATCACTCATATATAAGTCTTCTATCATCCCCAAATCAAAGATAACAATTATATTCTCTTAAATCGTTCTCGTATTGATTTCAGACGCTCCAACTTCCATATTCATTCTAAAAGCAAATTTAGACCAGTGCTATTTCACTCCACAACATACAAATCTGGTTCTAATCCACTTCCTAACCTCTGCACGCTCATTCTACATCATTTTTACAGGTTATAGAAGTTGTACTCAAGTTCGACTACTCAGTGTATTGAAGACACAATATATAGTCAAGTTATTTCTTTGTAAAAGAAAATATTGAAGTCCCGTTCGGCTGCTCGGGCAAGTGTACTGAAATCCTGTTCTGCTGCTCAGGTGCCTATTCCTCCGGGCGAAGAGAGGGTGATAGTTAGTTGAAATTCCAGAAGGAGTCTGGGACTGGAAGTAGGACTGGAGGTCCGAACCAGTATAAAATTTTTGCTGTGATTGCTTCTTGCTTTACTTTTTATTCGCGCTGCTATTATATTTATATTGCTGCTACTGTGATTACTGCACGTCAACTCTGTATCTATATATTTGGCCATCATCGATCCAGTGCATAGTGACTTTCAATTGGTATCAGAGCCTGGTTTTCTAGAGATCGTAACAACATCCTAGAATAAATGGCTACAAAGAGATCTAGTCAAGGCAATAAGAAGAGGAAGAGCAATAAAGAAAGATCAAAGGAGCAAACAAACAAATGCTTCATGGCAAAAGATAATGAGGTTAGTGATCTAACTTTTGATGATATGATAGAAATAAATTCAGAACTTCTAGACACTTTAAAAAATCTCAAAAGAAAATATAAGGAAGCTCTAGAAAATCAGAAAAAAGCAGAATTCGAAAGAGATATGCTTAAAGACGAGAAGAAAATATTAGAAGAAGAACTTGAGAAAATTCAAGATTCACTCTTTGACAATTCTCAACTCGCTCTATTAAGTCAAGAAATAGAAGCTCAAAAAGAAAAGAATAATGCTCTAGCTTCTGAGAATCATGAGTTAAAAACAAAAATTAAAATTGTTGAGTTAGATAACACTAGTCTCAAAACTAAGCTTGATGACATTACTAAAAATATTTCCAATTTTAATAAAGGGAGAGAAAATTTATCCAGGATTATTGAAAATTCTCAACCTGCTTCAAATAAGAAGGGATTAGGTTATGTTAAGAATTCAAAAGCTCTCAATGATAAAAGTGGTTTAGGATATAATAAAACTGATCGTAGAAATAGCACTAGATATGCTTTCATGTATAGTAAAAATATTAGTGCTAATACTAGATTTCGAGTAAAGTCTAAAACAAATTTTTATAGAATTTCATGTACTACTATGACCAATAATGTTTATAATATATCTAGAAGTACAAAATTATTGACGAGAAATATGAATAAAAATTATCTAAATATTTGGGTTCCTGTTAATTTGAAAAATAGAGAAAAATACATTGATGATTATTTTGATACAGTAGTTAATAATGAAAAATTTATTTTCAAAGGTTCTACCAAACCCACTTGGGTATGGTTACCTTCGACCTAACCCCTTGGACCCTAACGTAGTAAGTGGGTACCAAAAATAATTTTTTTTTTGCAGGTACCCAAGAAAGACAAAAGGGTGAGATGCATTTCGAATAACAAATGTTCCCTACATACAACGGAGAACGTGCATTTATAGATAATGGAACTGCAGCGAATTCGGTAAATCTAACTCATTTTTTTATATAGTTTTGGGGTAGATATTTTTAATAGAGTATATAAAAAAAAGGGGGAATATTTTTAAAATAAATAAATTAGATACTCTTTTTATGTAATATGTTGGTTTAAAAGGTATTAAACTAATAATTACAGATTTTCAACCTTTTTGTTGATGACAAAGGGGGAGAAAATTGGGCATGTTGCAGATTTTCAACCTTTTTGTTGATGACAAAGGGGGAGAAAATTGGGCATGTTGATAGGGACAGTATATAAATTTAGAGGGAGAAAATATTAAGGGGGAGTAATATTTTTTTTAGAAAGACATATAGTTGTCATCATCAAAAAGGGGGAGAATGTTGAAAACGTAGTTTTAGTGCTTTTGATGATAACAACTATATGACAATACTACTAATATGTTTATTGAGTGATTGTAGGCGAAGTAGGTATATGATGGATGGATTATAAAATTTATATGAGATACACGGACACGACAACGACGAAAAAAAGAAGAAATAAAATAAAATGAAGATAGTGGAATTTGAACCATGACCAGTAAAAAGAAATGAAGACTGCTTACCATCCATGCTATAGCCACAAGTGTATAAACATTGAATTGCAGTTCTATATTGGGAGATGAACACCAGACAGCAAGTTTACTTCACAAAGGAAAACAAAATAAAAAATTCAAACATAGGGAAAGCAGGAATCAAACCCAACACACCAAGGTAGAAATGCACGTGATCTACCACCACGCCACAACAAATATTGAATACAAGGGCATATTGCTTTCTAATCACAAAAGGACGAAAAATTAAATTAGGTAAAAATCTGTACATACTGGGACTTGAACCCTGCTCACCCTGGAGACTAGCATGCGCACTTACCAATGGACCACGTGTGCATTTGAAAGCTTGTATACTAATGGTTGGAAATAACCGTTACAGAAACGAAAATTTAAAATAGGCTACAACAGGGATCGAACCCAGGATGCGTGGAAGCCAAGAGCACGCCTTACCAAATGAGCTGCACATCATTTTGAGTAACATGCTAACGGCTACTTTACATTAGCATACCAAAGCGAATAGTCAAGTGGCTATTCAAGTGCCTTTTCAACTAATTGCCAACTTCCAACGGATGCATCTCTTCCAAACTGAAATGCTGAAGGATTGTTGCTGTTCAAAGACATCTTATCACTCATATATAAGTCTTCTATCATCCCCAAATCAAAGATAACAATTATATTCTCTTAAATCGTTCTCGTATTGATTTCAGACGCTCCAACTTCCATATTCATTCTAAAAGCAAATTTAGACCAGTGCTATTTCACTCCACAACATACAAATCTGGTTCTAATCCACTTCCTAACCTCTGCACGCTCATTCTACATCATTTTTACAGGTTATAGAAGTTGTACTCAAGTTCGACTACTCAGTGTATTGAAGACACAATATATAGTCAAGTTATTTCTTTGTAAAAGAAAATATTGAAGTCCCGTTCGGCTGCTCGGGCAAGTGTACTGAAATCCTGTTCTGCTGCTCAGGTGCCTATTCCTCCGGGCGAAGAGAGGGTGATAGTTAGTTGAAATTCCAGAAGAAGTCTGGGACTGGAAGTAGGACTGGAGGTCCGAACCAGTATAAAATTTTTGCTGTGATTGCTTCTTGCTTTACTTTTTATTCGCGCTGCTATTATATTTATATTGCTGCTACTGTGATTACTGCACGTCAACTCTGTATCTATATATTTGGCCATCATCGATCCAGTGCATAGTGACTTTCATAACTTATACTCAAATCTGAGCCACTCCTCCCCATTCACCCTCACTTTCTCCTCTTTTTAGTTTTAAAGCATCAATGGTAGGAAAGATGGGGAATTAAAACTCCAAAACCCTAGTTTTCTTTTGCAAATCAAGTTCTTGCTCCAAACTAATAGAAGAACCCATTGGTAAGCTTCTCTTCTTCTTCTCCAACTCAATCTCTTATCAATTTCAGAAATTCCTAAACCTAACTTTGGGAATGTTCTTCTTTTAAAGCTTAGAATCAAGCTTCTTGGGTTGCATTTGAACAGTGGTTGATTCTCCTTTGCTTTCAAGCATCTTCTTCAATCGTTTGGGTTCAAAGGTGAGATTTTTAATCTCACATCTAGGTCTATAATTATCTTTGATTGTTAGGTATGAATTCCTAATACTTATTCATGTGTATTTGATTTGGATTTGGATAGGTTTTGTGAACATTCCAAATTTTAGTGTTTTGAGTTCAAATCTTCAAAAATCATAGCTTTGTTGTTTGAACTTGTTTTGGTGACGCATCGAAGAGCTTATAGGGCCGGGTAGTCGATTTGCATAAATCCCTAGTGACCGTGCTCGCTCGATTGCATTTTGAAGAAGATTGCATCTTCATTTTATAGGCCGAAAAGCAGCCTTGATGCCAGTCAGTCGACTGGACCTTTGGGTCAGTCGACTGGCTATAGCACATAGGCATTCCGAAGGCAACTAACGGAGGCTCGGGTCCTCTGTTTTCCCTGCATTCAGTCGACTGAATTTTTAGGTCAGTCGACCGACTGCAGGAAATTAATTTTCATGCCTCTGGTCCATTCGACTGGACCTTTTAGTCAGTCGACTGACCTGCACCTATTTTCCTAATTGTGCATATTTGTGCATATTTTTGCTTGGTTTCCAAATTCCATCGATTCGTGTTATTTCCCACTTGTTGTTGCTATGACTTTAATGACTTCTACTCTTGGAATTTTTGGGAATACCCATTTTGATGGATTCGGATCGATTTCTTTGGATTTTTATTCATGTCTTTGAATGTGAATTTTGGTGGTTGATTGTTCTACAATCATTTTCGTATTTTGTCACTTTAAAAATATAAAGGTTTCAATACTAGTAGTAAATATCAAAACTCTTTCCTCAAACGATTTCAATTCTATTTTAATAACAAATTCGTTTATAAAATCGTTTTCCAATCTATTAGTATATACAAACCTTTACCTCACTCGTATGAGAAATCTAATTAAACGACTTAGTAAAACAAGTGGTATGAAACGCTTGCGTTTACTTCGTCGGTTAATTCTTGGACTTGTTCGATTGAATCTCTTGTGACAATTTTTTAGTGGAGATCTACAATTTGCTCGTAAATATTTAAGTTAAGCTAGTGGTTATGGGACATGAAGCTAAGCTCATATATTTACTAGCTTACTGTAATTGACACTTCTTGATGATCATGACGATCATTTTTATGATTTAGACTAGCAATGTGCGATGTCTCTTTGTCTACGAGGGAGACTAAACCCTGTTTATGTGAGTTTCAACTCACATATGTGGGGTAGCGCCCCATGTTCTTCGGGCCGTTCGTGTGTCAAAAATTAATGGCTAGCTACCATGAGATAGCGTCTCGTTCGTGTGATACATATGTTGGTGAGTTTTCATGCTCCCGTTCGTGTGATAGGCCTCCCCCCCTATTTTGTGTGATTTCTGGATTTCGTGTGTCGAATTCTGGAATTTTCTTCTTCACCTATTTTTGTGATTTCTATTGATATGATTTATCAATTTTTGTGCATAGGTGAATTCGTGTGTCATTGACTGGATTTCTTGAGATGATTTCTAGAATTTATGATTCACCAATTTTCGTGATTTCCATTGATAAGTTTTATCAATATTTGTGCATTTGTGAATTTGTGTGTCATTGGCTTTTGTGATTGGCATTGGTTTAATCGTCAATAATTTTGGTTTGATGAAAGAAATAAGGAGTATGACATTTCTTTGATTCTTGTGTAGATTTTGTGACATTGATTAATCCCTTGATGATTTTCAACTACTTATATATATCACAGCTTGGCATTGTGATTATTGTGTGTTTAGTCATATCTCTTATTCTATATCGTTTCATCTGATATTTATAGTTAGACTGATCCGTTTATTATTTTCTTATTAAATAATACTCGGGTCAGACCGAGATGTTGCAGGTGCTTCTGCTTGACTTCTCCCCAGAGATTCATTACTCTGACTTTTGGCAAACTACTTAGATTAGTAGTTTATTTTGTTGTATACCCTTGAGATATAGACTCATAGTTGTATTATTTTGTATAGCACGTGTTTCTATTCTTTTGTATTATTGTGGATCTTTTTGACCACTACTCTGATATACACTTCCATGAGTTAATTATATATTCATATCTTCTTCCGCCTTTGTGATATGATTTATCTGTGACTGATTTATGTTATGTTTATTTCTGTATTTGTTTCCGACGATATTATAGCCACTGTGTAGTAGCTTTGAGTTTGTGTCGGTATGTCGGATTTCCTCTTGATAAAGTATTATACTATCTGACATATCGATGCTCGCACAAAGCAATTACACAGATGGTCGCTCCTCAACAACCTTATTCTCCGTGCTAGTTGATAGCATTCACCGTAATGTTCTTGGCTAGCGTGGGTATAGAGGTGGGGCGTCACATTCCTATTCCCCCCTTCCGAGCAAGTCCGAAGCCACCTTGACGTTGCATTGGCCTTGACAACCTCGTCGTCCCGAGAAGGGTCTTAAACCCTAGATCGCCAACATTTAGCCACCACGGTGGATTAAAATTCATCGAGTATTTTCTCGTGATCAACAACCTCCAAGCATGCTTCATCTACGATCAATACCTCCTACTGCTCGTCGATCACCAGAAATCGAGAAAAATGCATTTCCCGTTCAACTCAAAAATTCTCTCTAATTACAAAACTAAAATCCTGATTTTATTTTTAAAATTCAAGGTTTTTAGTATGAATCTGATGATGTATATGAAACCAGAAATCACGACATTTAAATTTTGACATGCATTGGGTTTTTACTGTATTTTTCTAATTTCCAAAAAACTCTAACTAATTTTACTTAAAAATATTTTTAAAACTTAAATCCTGATTATACAAACATATTTTGTCTATAACTTAAAGTCTAAAAAGAATTAGGGGAAGAGATTTTGAATTTTGAATAAGTTTTGTAGCCTGTATGCATAGAATGGAGGCAAATATACCTGCACAACAAGCATGCACCCAACTTTCTACACACACACATATACATATGATATATATATATATCATATATATATACATGTAGGCATAGTTACATCCATAAAAACAATTTTCACAACATACTTTCAACTATTTATCACATGCAACAAGTTTCTAACAGATTTAAATTTTTAATGGAATTGTTTACTCACTGGAATGTTAACCGAGGAGCCTGGAAATTTTATTTTGAATTTGGAAAACTGGGAACTTGGTTTTGATCTGTTTGATGTTTTGAGATGATCTGATGTTTGCTTTGCTTGGGATGATCCGAATTTTGTTTTGATTGTTGTTTGCTTCAGTTTTTTTTCTATCTCTGTTTTTGCTTTCTCTTTAGTTTTAGTTTTGAATGTAACTAAGAAAATAAGAAAAAGAGGAGTATAGATTTATATATAATCTTGTTTTCCTTTTATTTATTATTTTAAAAATAAAAAAACTAATGACACTTCTTAATTGCATGTTAAAATTGTTACACTTGTTTAATGCATGTTAAAATTGTTACAGTTGTTAATTTTGCATGTTATTAATGTTTTTATGTAATTAATATTATATTTTCTATTTTAAGTAATTCACTTCCTTTTATTAATATTTATAAATTCTTTAAAGAAAATGATTTAAAACTAATTATACACTAAATAAAAATCATATATATTTATATATATTAGGTTTTTTTAAAAATATAGAGTTTTTTAAATCTAATTTATTTTTAAGATATTTTTTTAAATTTCAGATTCAAAATTATATTTACAATCTATTTATATATATAAACAAACACATTTGTTTTGGAAAAATTCAAATTAGTTCACAAATTAATTCTAAAAATTAAATTAATTACTAAATTAAATTTGGCTTAAAAACGGATTGTTACAAATTCCCCCCTTAATAAAATTTCGTCCTTGAAATTTGATAGATAGGGATATAAATAAAGAATATATAAACACATAAAAAGATAAAGAAATGGCTTACCAGATCAAGCTGAAATATCTACTCTACATTTGGGATAACACTTCCGCATGCTTTCTTCTATTTCCCAATTACAATCATTCAGATCTCCACTCCATTGTACTTTCATTAATTTCACCACTTTATTCCTTAACCGCTTTTCATCTCGACCAATAATCTTCAATGGTTCCCTTTTCACTACCAAGTTAGGCGTGATTTCCAAATGCTGTTGAGCCGCTTCCTTAATGATATGATCTGGGTCATGCACATACTTTCGAAGGTGTGAAACATAGAACACATTATGCATGCCAGCTAACCTATTAGGTAACTGCACTCGATAAGCCAAAGGACCAATTCTCTCAAGTATAGGAAAAGGACATATATATCACGGTGCCAGCTTACCCGTCTTTCCAAATCTCAAAACTCCACGTATTGGAGAAACCTTTAAGAAAACTGAATCTCCAACCTGGAACTCTAAATTTCTTCTCCTGTGGTCGACATAACTTTTCGGTCGACTCTAGGCAGTTTTCAACTTCTTCCGAATGAAATCAACCTTCTCAGAAGTTTCCCTTATCATGTCCGGACCAAGAATAAGCCTATCGCCCGACTCAATCCAACATGCAGGTGATCTACAAGGATGATCATACAATGCTTTGAAAGGATCCATTCTAATACTGGCCTGATAATTATTATTATCCAAAAACTCAACCAAATGCAAATGGTCTTCCCATGAACCTTCAAAATCAAGAATACAAACACGCAAAAGATCCTCCAAGTTTCGATTTATTCACTCAGTTTTCCCATCAGACTGCGGGTGGTAAGCAGTATTAAAGTTCAACTTGTTTCCCAGTGTGGCTTGAAATGCCTTTCAAAATGTTCTAGTGAAGACTGGGCCTCGATTAATCACTATATTACTTGGCATTCCATGGAGTTGAACAATCTCCTTCACATATAACTCTGCCAAACTCGCTGCCGTTGGGTGGATTTAACTGTGATAAAGTGGGTAGTCTTGGTCAGACGATCCACAATCACCCAAATTACCTCATTACCCTTCCAATTTCATGGCAAACCATCTATGAAATTCATAGAAACTTGGTCCCATTTCCATTTGGGCACTTCTAGTGGTTGTAGTAAACCTGCCATCTTCATTTGATCACTCTTTATTTGTTGGCAAATTACGCATCGACTAACATAAAAGGATATATCTCTCTTCATTGTTTTCCACCAGAAGATTCTCTTAATATTTTTATACATTTTGTTATTGACTTGATGGAGACAGAACCTAGATTTATGACATTCGTCCAATACTTCTCGTTTGAGATCTAGGATGTCTGGGACACAAATCCTCCCTTTCAACTTTATAATTCCACTATTATCAATTTCAAAGCTGGAATCTTCACCTCGACGCATTTTCACATAAATTTCTTGGAGAAACCTGTCTTCTTTTTGCTTACTAGCAATCTTCGCAAGAAGAGTGGGGGTTACAACAAGATAAGCGAGAACAACATGTCATCTACTCAAAGCATCACCACGTTGACTTTACTAAGTGTATACTTAATATCCAGGTCGTATGACACTAGGAATTCCAACCAACGTTGCTGTCTTAAATTCAAATCCTTCTGGGTAAAGATGTATTTCAAAGATTTATGGTCGGTGAACAATTCAAAATTTTCACCTAGAAGATAATGATGCCAGATTTTCAATGCAAATATAACTGCCAAAAGCTCAGGATCGTGGGTCGGGTACTTCTTCTCATTTGGCCGCAATCGTCTACTCGCGTAGGCAATCACTTTACCCTTTTGCATTAGAACAACACCCACACCTTCACCACACGCATCTGTGTAAACAGATAGACCTTTATTCCTATTAATAATAGCAAGAATGGGAGCAGTGGTCAACCTTTTCTTCAATTCCTGGAACGCTTCCTTACACTTTGGGTCCAAATAAATTTGGCATTCTTCGTAATTGGCTTAGTTAATGGACTGCCCAACTTAGAGAAATTATGGTCAAACTTTTGGTAGTATCCGGTTAATCCCAGAAAACTTTTGACCTCCTTTGGGGTTGTGGCTTGCTTCCAATCTAGGATAGTGGAAACCCTACCAGGGTCTATAGAAATTTCTTCTTCTCTTACAATTTGTCCTAGAAATCTAACATCTTTTACCCAAAAATGCCATTTAGAAAACTTGGCAATAATAATATTCCTCCTCAATATTTCCAAAAATATTTTTAAGCGTTCGACATGCTCTTCTTCAGTTTTGGAATAAATCAGAATGTCATCAATAAATACGAGAACGAATTTTTTCAATACTTCACAAAATAATCAGGTCATCAAGTTTATGAAATATGCAGGGGCATTTGTTAGTCCGAAGGGCATAAATATACATTCGTAGAATGTATCGGAACCCCTAAATGTAGTTAAGCGGATACAATTTTCCGCAATTTCCAACTGATGGAATCCTTGGGCTAGGTCCATCTTGGAAAAAGAATCGGGCACCATGCAATTGGTCGAACAGGTCATCGATTCGGGGCAAAAGAAATTTATTCTTAAGGGTGAACTTATTTAGATCACGATAATCTACGCACAATCTCAAAGATCCATCGGACTAGGCTACAAATACTACAGTTGAACCCCAACTATAACGACTAGGTCGTATAAATCCTTTCTCCAGTAAATCTTGGATTTTCCTAACTAGCTCTACTCTTTCCCTTGGTGCCATCCTACGACTTGCATGTATAACTGGACGGGCATCGGAAACCATTCTAAATTCGATTTCCCTATGCGGAGGTAAAGAATTAACTTCTTCAAATACGTCAGGAAATTCTCGAACATTATGTATGGATTCCAAACTCGGGTCGAGATACCCTAAAGTATACATTAGCTAGTCCCTCTTCGGACTTGGATCCTCATAAGAAATCACAAAAAAATTCCCAAATTTGGTTTCGAACGAAATCGTTCTATTGATACAATCTAATTTTGCTTCATATTTTGTTAACCAATTCATTCCAAGTAAAATATCAAATTCATTAAAGTCAAGAACGAAAAGGTTAATAGGAAACTGATGATGAGAATACGAAATAGAAACTTTTCTACAAAGTAAACAAAGATTCGCAGGGCCTCCTACCGAGTTCTTCACACAAATAGGTTCGTCTACGAATTCGGGTTCAAGATTTAACTCTCCTACGGTTTGCTAGGAAATAAAACTATGCGTGGCTCCAGTGTCGAATAGAAATCTTACAATTTTATTGTAAATAAGAAGATTACCTTCCAAAACTCCTTTCGCTTTATTAGCTCCCGAGGTTGAAGGGTCATCCTTGATTGCATATACATTTTCTACTTGGGTCTGCTTCATTATCGAGCATTCTTTTACCATGTGTCCGGGCTTGTGGAAATAGTAGCATTCCCTGGCTTCTTGTCCTGACTTCTTAGGTTGATCCTTCTTCCCTTGCTTCTTGGACTTTTTGCAACTATTTGAGTAATGACCTTTCTCCAAACAGTTGAAACAGGTAACATTCTTCGCCTTGTTCCCCTGAGTATCCTTCTTTTCTTTACCTTGACAAAGCTTCTTTCCTCCAAACTTTCTCTTCTTCCAATTTGGATTACTTTCACTTCCTTTCTCTTCAGGAATCTACTGTTTATCTAAGGTGGCATATCTATATCCCATGTCTACCAAATTAGCGAAAGAATCCTTTACATGGCCTGTCATCCTTTCATGAAACTTCTCATCCATTTAATAAATCTCTCATTCTTCTTAAAAGCGGTATTCGCCAATCATGTCCAAATCGGGATAACTCATTAAACTTATGTAAGTATTCTTCAAAAGATAGATTTTATTGCTTCAAATCGGTAAACTCTTGAAACATCCTGGAAATACCAACGGAAGGCATATAACGCTGCTCAAATACTTGCTTGAATCTTTCCCATGTAAACTCATCCTCTGATTTGGCCAAAGTAATGGTCTCCCACCATGCCAAAGTAATGGTCTCCCACCAATACGTCACCCGTATTCAAATGCCGGAGATTTGAACGTTGGAGTCCGGATTGTTGGAGTCATAACACATCGGATGATAACAACACAATGGAAACAAAATAACTTCGTTCATTCATTTCATGGATTACAACTTTCTACGACAAGTGACTATCCTCATTAGAGCCTATATATACATAACACAATAGCAGAATACAACATAACAACGAAAAAATAACATCAACATGGTCTTCCAATAGAGCTCAACATAATGCATCTTCATTTCCAAAGCACCAAAGTCCAAACCAAAAAGCTCAACACCAAAAGCTTCCAAACCAAAGACATCCAAATCTGCATTTACTCTCCAACTTAGCTTCAGAACCTACTGATAACCTGACTCTAGGCTGCCCGTATGGAAAATTAGAAGTGTCCAGAGTTTAGCAAAATGGAATAGTAGACTCCGAGTCGGTCATGGGACTGGTGTGAGAAACATAAAAATAGTTATTTGTACAAAAAGAAATATGTTCATGCTTTTGGAAAATGAAACCAACATAAGGTCTTCCGACACACACTCAAATGCAATCGCACACATGGGGGAGGTTTCTACTTATAGTAGTCAAACGTGCTTGATACGCGAAAAATCCTTTGATATTATTTTTAGTGCATAGTGTGGGAAAACATTTTGCAAGTATAATACTAATCTTAGCCAGCATACGTATCATTATAGTATGCCTACTATAGCTACCATGTTAAATGGCAGGTTCTACAACTGAAATCGTAAAGGGCTCGTATTGTTTTGTTTGGATTTCCAACAAATGGCCAAGGCTAAGGAACTTCCTTTATCCGAATGGGTACGCCTCTGGAAGGACGTCTCGAGAACCTTACCGGATCTCTGCCAACACAAGGCCAGGTTGCCTCTGTAACTAAGTAACTAACTGTCATGAGGATGTCATTCCCCGTTCGTAACTGACCTTTACCGGGGCCCCTCATATTACAACAACCACATAAGTAAAATATTTAGGCTCCATACCATAATACCACTTTTGATCCAGAAGGAAATGCACATACCCTTAGGTTCGCGAACCCCATAACCTTGTCGCATCCTTCCTATTCGGCCATTTCCCAAGGTGTGAGGTTCGATGAAGTCTCGTCCCACAAGGCTAAGCTTTACACAAAAGCCATGCTTCGATCAACCAATGCTCAACACTTAGCATGCCACATTACCAAATTGGGAATATATCACTAATAAATATTAATTACATAACCTCTGAGTTTGTACCTCTCAGAGAAGCGTGCTAAGCTAAGAGAATAAATTCTTCGTCACCAAACAGAAATTTATTCGATAGAAACCAACTTTATATCTCAAAGTATAATGTCAGATATATATCCATACAAGTCCATCCTGGGTCTAAATGGAACCGAATGCACTTCATCCAATTAAGAAAAGAAGTCCTTGCAAATCCGGATTTTCCCAATCTCGTTCGGACTGCCCGTCACATTAGATAATCTCGAAGCAACTCTTGCAGAGACAATCAATAGGCAGTCTTTTCGTTTTCGAAAATACCCAGTCTTCGACCACCGTCTTCAAATGCGATTCCATTCATCATTATTCGGAATGGGTTTTACGACTTCATGTCCTCCCCCGGCCTTTCCGAATAATGAGCACTTATTTAAACATATGGACACATTCGGGTCTCAGTTAAGTCACGACTTATTTCCCAAAACCTTTCCTTTTGAATGGTTTAAAAAATTTCCATTTTTTTATCTTTCAAACAAAAGATCCACCTTTTATAAGTCAATGCAGAACATTATATTCACACAGCAATTCATCACATATAAATAACTTATATTTATCACAACTCAATCAAAAGCAATTCATGTAACAGCCCACATATTTTATGATTGTATATTTAATATTTTATTTAAATATAACATCATTAGTCAGATTTAAGTTCGAAATGCTACTTCTTGCAAACAGTCAAATTAGGACTCGAGACCACGTCCATTGAGTCCAAAGTGCCGTTTACCACCTTTTTGAGTATAAATATTGATATGTTTGGAGTTGAGTAGAATTCTGATGTTTTCACTTAGGGCTTTGGGTTTGGGTTTCAGCCCACTAACCCAACTCATCTTATATCCTAACTCCACCCCCTCTCCTCTTCATTCATTCTATTATTTTCCTAACACATCAAGCTTTAGCAAAAATGGGGGTAGAGATTGGAAACTAAAATCCTAAGCCCTAGTTTCTTTTGCAAATTCAAGTTCTAGCTCCAAAATCAAAGAGAAGCTTAGGTAAGCATCCTCTTCTTCTTCTCCATCTCAATCTCTCTCTAATTTTAGAAATTTCCTATAACATAACTTAGGAAATATTTGCTTATGATCTTAGATTGGAGCTTTTAGAGTTGAAATTGAAGAGTAGTTGATCTTCCCTTTGTTTTCAAGCTTCTCCTTCATTTTTTTTGAGTAAAAGGTGAGTTTTTGAACTCACATCTACGTCTATAACTTTCATTGTTGTTAGGTATGAATTCCTAACATCTATTCATGTTCATTTGCTTTTGATTTGAATTATTTTGGTGAATTTCCCAATTTTGGTATTTTGAAGTCAAAATCTTTAAAGATCCTATCCTGAACGTTTGAACATGTTATTTGTGGCATATCGAAGAGCCTATATTGCTATGTTGTCGATTGGCATAAATCCCTAGCATCCATTACTCGTTTGATCGCATTTCAGTTTGGATTGGCCATTTTTGCTCTAGGCTGTTTTTTGCCTTGTAGAAAATTTTAGATGTCTGAAATTAATTTCAGACATCTAAAACCAAATCCAGACGTCTGGAAAGGGGTCTGGAAAAGCCAGAAACAAAATCCAGAAGTCTGAAACAAAATCCAGACGTCTGAAACAAAATCCAAATGTCTGAAACCAAATTCAGACGTCCGGTTGAAAATTTTAGATGTCTGAAATGGCCCAGGAATCAAAAAGATAAAGGAGAAAAGCATATATTTTCCAGAACATAGGGCCAGACGTCTGGAAACACCTACCAGACATCAGGAACTGTCAATTTTGCCTATTTTGGCTATTTTGAGTAAATTTCCATTTTTTATCGATTTATGTCGATCCAATTAGTTGTTATCACTTATTATCAATTTCGTTGACTTCTTTCTTTGGGTTTTTGGGAATATCCATTTTGATGGAGTTGGTATCGATTTTTTTGGATTTCATTCATGTCTTCGTATGTGAATTTTTGGTGATTAATTGTTTTTACAATCAAGTTTGTGATTTGTCACTATCAAATACTAAGGTTTCTATACTAGTAGTAAATATTCAAACTCTTTCTCAAATATGATTTCAACTCTATTTTTAATACAAAGCTTGTTTATAAAATAGTTTTCCAATCTATTAGTATACACAAACCTTTACCTCATTTGTTTGAGACTAGTGGTATGAAATGCTTGGTTTACTTCGTTGGTTAATTTTTGGACTCGTTTGATTGAAACTCTCGTGATAATTTTCGAGTGGAAATCTACAATTTGTTCGTGAATATTTAAGTTAAGCCAGTGGTTATAGGACATGATGCTAAACTCATTTATTTACTAGCCTAGTGTAATCGACACTTCTTGATGATCGATGATGATCATTTTGTGATTTAGACTAGCGATATGCGATGTCTCTTTGTTTTTGTAGGGACTAAAGCCCATTTGTGGAGTTTCGACTCAAAAAATTGGTGGGGCAGCGACCCATGGTCTTTAGGCTGTTTGTGGGGCCTCGGTTCAAAATTGATGGTTAGCGACCATGGAATAGCGTTTCGTTTGTGATGCACGTGTTGGTGAGTTTTCATGCTCCCTTTTGTGATACGCCTCCCTCTTTGTGATTTCTGTATTTCTAATTGATGATTTCTAGAATTTGGGATTCATCAATTTTTGGGATTTATGTCGATAAGTTTTATCAATATTTGTGGATTTGGTGAATATGTTAAAGAATATGACATTCTTTTTGGTGTTTGAGAATATTCGAGATATTGTATGATTTTTATTGTTATCTAATGTATACTTGTCGCAGTATGGCATTTTTGTTATCATATGTTTTTGTTATATCTCTTATCCTATCTCATTAATCTGATATTTGTAGCTAGACTGATCCGTTTATTATTTTCTTATTAAATAATACTCGGGTCAGACCGAGATGTTAAAGGTGCTTCCACTTGACTTCTTAGCTGGGACTAGCTTTTGACTTTGGGTTAACTACTCTAGTTTAGCAGTTTTTGTTATTATACATTCGAGATAGAGACTCCTTGATGTATAAATATTCTATTGTCTAGCACTTGTACCTATTCTTTTGTGATATCTTGGATCTTATTTGACCACTACTCTGATGTATACTTCTATGTGTCAAATTCATATCTATTTCCGCATTTGTGATCCGGATATCTGTTACTGATTTGTTTCATGCTTATTTTATATTTATTTTCGAAGACCACATAACCACTGTGTAGTAGCTTTGAGTTTGAATTGGATATGTCGGATCTTTTTCTTGAAATGAAATCCATGCCAAAGTATCTGACATATCGGTACTCGCACAAAGCAATTGCACGGATGGTCGCTCCTCAACAGCCTTATGCTTCACGCTAGTCGATAGCATTACCCCGTAGTGTCCTTGGTTAGTGTGAGAATAGAGGTGGGGTGTCACAGCTTGGTATTAGAGCCAAACTTCGGAACAATGTAGAATAATCTAGCAAGGATCATTGTCCTAAGTCCTTCTTAGGAGTTGTGCCTTACGATTTATCCGTGTCTTAGGACCCATCCTATCCTATTTTCTTTTATGATGCCTTGTTTTATCAACATGATAGTTTGATATTCATTCTGAGAATAACGTTTTCTTCTTCTTTCTTTTTTTCTTAAAGAAGAGAAATGGTTAGACCAGGCCGTCCCAGCGCCGGTCAATCTAGTGCTACTCCTCAGGATGGAGTATTTATGTCTGCCAAATAGCTTTTAGATCTTGTAAAGAATGCTCAGGCTGTCGGACCATTTCTAGAGCCTACTCACCCAAAATCCGGATTTACACGCACTTGATCTCCTCCCTGCCAGCCTCCATAGCCTCCTCAAGACGAGAATCAATCTCCATGGGTGCTATTCTTTTGCCCTTCTCACGGGGTTTATCCTTCAGCATCTCAACTTTAGAGAGTTCGTCGTCGAGCTTTGTCTTTAGGAGTTGCATAGCAACAATCTCATCGCAATATCGTTGCGACTCTTCCTGAGCAGCAATTTTTTCCTCTTTCTCTTTGAGGAGTAGCTCTTCCAATTCTTTAACTCGTTGGGCGAGTGCGTCCCTCTCCTTCTGAATGGAATCTTTCTCTAAAACTAAATCACCACAGCGATGAACTGCTTCGTCAATTTCTTTCTTATGTGTCGCGTCAAGACGATTAACGGCCTCCACCGTGTCTTTAGTGCTTTTTTGGGCAGCTTCGAGCTGAGACTTGAATGAAGAGAGCTCTTCATCCTGAGCTTTAATAATGTCTCTGTCGTGAATAGCTTCGAGCTTCAAGCGATCGATTTCATGTTGATGCTCAATAGAGACTTCCAAGACTTTTTTAGCTAAGTGGACAAAAGTGTCATGTTGAACGTAAATTTCGTTGTTACAAGCAGTGGCACGTTGTTTGACATGTCCTGGAATGTGATGAATCGCAGGGAGAATTTCAAACCATCGAAGCATATTTTCGGGAATGTGGCTTTGAGCTCAGTAAATCTTTCCGATACCAACGGATCATGTATAGGAGCAGGAGAAGTTTGCCTGGAGACTACAGATGTTTTTTGGGTTTCTCGGGATTACCTGGTGCCAGATGAATCAGAATGTTGATCTCGGTGGGCGTCAGGCTGGGAACCCTTATGCGTAGACTTCTCCTTGTCTTGCTCTGATTGAGAAGGAGGATCACAAGAGTAGGAGGACTAGCTATATGTTTTTCTACGATAAGATGATTCTCGGGGGTGGTAGTCTCGATCGCCAATGTCATCTCTGTCTCGGCGTTTGCCGAAGCCTGAATCCCGGCCAGAGTGATGAAAAATAGATGATCCACGAAGACGATCAAGTCCGTGAGTACGTCCCATATCACCTGCGTAGAATATGAATAACGACAAGTTAGCAATGAGTAGAGTGATGGCTAAAATTTAAGTGCAAAGTGAAGTGCGCGTGTCTGTGTGTTTCCTAGTGTTTCCCCTCGATGGACCAGTTTCTTTATCTCTACTTGTAGGAGTTTTTTCTCCTCGTTTATGAACTTGAGCGCCTGCATTGCCTCTTGCGGGCGAATGAAGATTAAGGGCTTCCGGATCATTGAAGCCATAATTAAGCAAATCAACAGGAATAGTGAGGTTTGACTTACCTTTCAAAGAACTCTCTAAGTGCTGAGGAGAAGGCTTTCTCTCCACGAGGATGATTGTGACCTTAGAGGTTCCACCCGCTGTCTTTTTCCTCAACTTGTAAGTCAATTTCTTCTTTCTCTTCGAAAGGGGAGGCGTTACTTCGATATCGTGAACCTCAATCACCGGCTCCCGAACGGGACTAACATTATCACCCGGTACTTCGGGCTCTTTAGCTTCTCTAATCTCGCGCACCTCGGATGTGTCTGGGGCATCACATGTTGAAGATCCCGCTTGCCTTTGACTTTTTCCAAGGCAGACCCGGTTATAGTGACGCTGTGAGGAAGACTTATTCGATGACCTTTCGCCAGCGGCCCGAATTTAGAGAGCGATTCGTTGAAATAAGAGATCTAATGTCCTAGTCACCCTCGGGGACAGCTCGGATAGCTTCAACGGCCTCAGAATACCCGAAGCCTTCGGGACGTGGGCTGCTACCTATAACAGTAGAGAAAGAGTTAGTAAAGGTACAGTTTCTGCTGTAAGTATTGATCCAGAAAGAAAACTTACTCCCGTCCACCCATCTCCTTGCAAAGCCAGGGGGACAGCGCATGTAGAACCATTCCTGCTTATACTGGGCGAATTTGCTCCACGCCCCAGTCAGGATTTGACACTTGTTATGCGGCTCAAGGAAAGCAAAAGATGGGCAGTCAGACCGCCTCTTGAAACAGTATATATAGCGGATGTCGCCAGGAGTGGGAAGCTTGAATAGATTACCCATGAAGAGAATGCACGTGCCATATACAAACGCGTGACTAATGGGATATAACTGTGATGGAGCAATCTCAATATACTGTAACATGTCACGGAGGAAGGAGTTGAATGGTGGCACGCTACCAACCCAGCACATGAACTTGTTGTAGGTCGTATATTCGGTTGGGGGCAGATCTTGTCCCGAGGGAACCAATGTATCGCCAAAAGGAATTCCGTGTATTGAGCATATGCGACGAAGGGCGCTTTCATTAATTGTCGAGGCTTGAGAATCGGCTGGATTGTCTAGGAAGATCGCTGCGTCTAGTCATCGGGAGTCAGGTCAGCAAATGCAACTGTAGGACTCGGAATATCTTGTACAGGAGTAGTCGATTGATTCGAAGTTCCAACTACTTCTTGTTGAGAAGTTAGCTCGGGTCTATCCGAGACTATGGTAGAGCTGGATTTTCTAGACATCTCTAATAAATGTTGGATCTGATGACATCTGTTTAAACTGTACTTGAAGAACAATCAACATTAGACATAATGAAAAAAATACTCCCCGTGTGGTGTGTGAACTAGTGCAATCATTCAAGTATAAGTGCCAAAGAATTAAAAGTCACAAAGCTGATAAAATAAAGTTAGGCTTTGAACTATCATCTTCGAAGACCGTCATCGCTGACAGTCTCCGAGAGCTTTCCGTATGATGGTTTCAGTTTCGGACTTGGCATCGACACTGTATATAGAAGTTTATTATTTGTTTTAATCGAGTTAAATTCAGGTTTATAATTATCAAGACAGGGGAATCATCAGTCCTGATAAGTTCAATATGATTGTCTACTTAAGTCCTTGTTTTTGCATGTTGTCATATGCCTAGGCATAGAAAGTAAGTCAAGTAGGCATGCACTATGTTCGAGTTGGGGTGGTTTTGACTATTGTAGCCTACTTCCAGACTCAATGCTGAGTGACACTGTAAAGACACGACTAAACAACCTCCTAAACTCTCTCACACTCCAGAGGCTCAATGCCGAGCCGCATTCGCCCCGCATAGATACCCAACTCCATTACACTTGTCTATTGTTCCCTCTCTTCATAGTTCGACATGCGGGAGTCATGCGGAGCCGTGGTCATACCGAGCCGCATCACTCGGCACATTGAACCTGTAACGACCCGGGATTTTCGATCCAGAAAATTCCAAATAGTTAGGAAAAGAAGAAAAGAAAAAGAAGAAGAAACGGAAACAAGTCACAGAAACTTCACATTCGCAGCAGACCAAAATATAATATCACATAAATAACAGTTTTACAAAGAAGAACTGTATCAGTACACTTATATTTTAATACATCAGAGTTACAATATTTCTCAATCACTGGACAGTTTAAAACAACATGTCCCAGGTATACAGCTATATATCACAGCGGAAACACTCCATATGTTCCTACCATCCAGCTCGCCTCCTGAGCTCCAGAACGTCCTTACTTGGAAATCTGTAATACTCGGTCTGACTCGAGCATTGCATCAAAGTAACACCCGGGTCAGGCTGGAAACCAGCATGAGTAAACCTATCTAACATGGAATACAACAGCATAAAACTTACATAAAACCCGGGCAACTCGTATCAATTTACCAATTCACAATTTGTTATAGACATCACTTATTTGACACATCAATTCTAAGTACCAAAACTTAGATTAAATGGTCCAATTCACTTAAATCATTTCTTCCCAATCTATTGATTTCACATATCAATCTGTAAAGAATCAAAGTGGTTTCGGGAATTAACTAATACCCTACTCCGGTCTCTTCAAATTCAATGTCATCTAAACCAAAGTTATTCGATTAAAAACAACTCAACTTTAATTACCGGATAACCCTTTTGCACAGCAATTCATAATTGATAGAAAATCACATTATCATTGTCCATCCAACATATCATATCACAAAGCAATTCATATCAGAGATATCAACCAATCAAAAGCACTTATCATCATTCATAAGCAAGATTGATGACTTTCATTAATTACATTAATGATCCTCTAATTATTTTCATTAGTTAATTATTCTTAGATTTCATTAAATAATTAATCTTTAACTTAATCAACCTTGATTTATTATAATCAGAAATTAACTTTCCTTAATTACTCCATCAATTAAACCAACTCCTTGATTAGTTATATTGGTTAATCCTTTAATTACACTGAGTAATTATCGCTTAATTTCTTCCACAAAATAATTATCCTTTAATTACCTTCCATCAAGTAATTCCCCTTTTTATTAATTACATCCAATAATTATTCATTAATTACTTCACTAAGTAATTATTCTCCATTAATTACATTAAGTAATTATACTTAATCCCATCATTAAGTAATTCTCTTTAATTAATTAAACTTAATTAATTAACCACATTAACTTAATTAATTACACTGAGTAACTAATTACTTTAATTACTTTATTAAGTAATTTCTTTTAACAATTTCCTTTTACATTAAGTAATTAACCTCTTAATTACTTATAGCTTGATTATTTCTTAATTGATTAACCTTGATTAATCAATCCTTAATTAAGTAATATACTACACTTAATTAATTTCATAAATTAATTTATCTTAATTTAATTACCCAAATTTCTTATATGTTAATTACTTTAGTTAATAAAACATGATCAAATTAAGATAAATCATTTATTACATTAAACTCTTAATTCCCATTTAAAATAAATTAAAATATAAACTTGAATTTGATTTAATTTAAAATCATTATCCTTTGCTTTAAAGTAAAATACCTTTTACTTAAATCCTAGTTTAATTTCAATAAATACCCCTTTTAATATTGAAATATTTTGGAGCTAATTCACCAAATTATTCTAATATAATATTTATATAAACCAAACAATTTTAAACAAATTTAACCTTTAAAATCTATTCTTTAAAAACTTAAATTTTGTTTAAATATTATTTTCTATCTTAAACATTTATATGTTTTACAAACTGGTTATAACCTCATTTAAAATTTAGCTTTGCTTTAAAAAAATTGAAACATTTAAGTTTGAAACCTGAACGTGTTAAAATGCTGGAAACAAAATATTCTGAGCAATCTACATATTCCCGAGACCAACTTGAGACAATTCTCGTGCCGACTCGAAGCAACCAAAATAATCAACCTTACTTCGTCGCTTTGAGTCGAACTCGTGAAAAAAAACACGAAACTCCCGGTCGCACACTTCTTCCCCAAACTCCAAAATTTCTGATGCACGCAATTGCCACCATGCACGTGCACAACAACTCCATCCCTTTTGATCATCGCTCATGCCATCTTCACGTCGACGATGCGTTCTCCATTGCTTCCAACCTTCCAGAACGACACAATCTGATGAAATTCGAAAAACGAGCACATTGATCAAACTTGAAACCAATCCTGACCCAAAGATTTGTCAACAACCATCTTTTCCAACCATCAGTAACTTCGATAATGAACCCTGACCTTCACCTCGACTACTCCTTCCATTTTTCCCACCACCGATCACTAATAGATCGACCAAGCTGACGTAAACACCCTGAACTCAACATCAACCCATCGAGCTCCTAAAACCCTATTTGATCGACGAATCGACTCCACGGCGATCAATAAATTCATCGGCTAATTTTTCCAAGGACGACCACTCACGAACTCCTTCCGACCCCAAACCCGAGGCCAATCTTCAACGTGATCGCCGGAGTTCGATGAAATTGCAATTATTGATCAACTCTAGAATTCTTCCCAAATAAAGACTTAAAAATTGCAAAATCATTTTCTAAAATCACTATTTCTTAAAACTTACTTGATTATGAAATTCAATCAACAATCTAACATCATCAATTTTTTTACTTATATTTGAATTCTACTGTAACTTGTCATTTTTGAAAAGGTTACTTCATAAAAATTCTTGAAACTATTTTTACAATTCATGTTATAATCCTATAATCAAATTCCATTATTGATTAGGCCCTAAAACGAATTAGAGTGATAGTTTTAGGATTATGAACAAAATTTGGAACGTGACAATAATAGTAGAGGCATATTGCCTGATACCAGTCACGCACACTCAAACGTTTTTGTATATTTTATGCATTCAACCATGATATATATATATATATGTATGTATATATATGTATATATATATATATATATTCATACAAACATTTTCCACAATTGAACTTCAAACCTTACATGCATCAGGTATTTTAACCAATTAAGGGTTTTAAAGGAAACGCTACTCACCTTTATATAGTTAAAACAGAGAATAGCCTAGGAATACTTTAAAACTCATGCATTGTTATTACTAACATACTTTGTTATTATTTATCGGATCTTAAGGAGATTTGAGGGTGATAAATTTTATTTTGAATATATCCAAAACTATAGAACGAATAACAAGGTATGTATGCCTTTCCAGACACTCATACAACAATTTCATACATATATATATACATGTATTTCTGATTAACAAATCATGCAATCACTAATCATAACTTACTTAAAGAAATTTTCAGCGTGCATCTATATTTAAAACAAAATAATTTGTTTGCCACTACAAGAAAATATATTATTAATAGCACCATTTAATAACGTATTATTCTAAAGGGTTATTGTTTAGCTTTAGATATTTGTTTTTTCACACAATTTGTTTTATATGTACATATGCAACGCTTTGGCCCTAAATTTTTGTCCGCCTCCCAAAAAAACACCCAATTTCGTCTCCCTACCAAAATAATATTCCATTTTCATTTCCCTCCTAAAACAAAATAACCCTAATCGAAGTTCTACTCCATCTCCAATCCTCGAAATTTAGCTCCATCCCCGATTTTCCTCAGTTCGTCTTCAATAGTTATGAAGTCGATGATGTCAGGAGCCCTAATCTCCAATCTTCGATCTTCGATTTCACACTTCTTTAATATCTGCCAGATTCCAAACTTCGTTTATGGTTGTAAACTTCAGTTGGTTACATGGTCAGTTCAGAGATGCCATCTGTCAAGAGCTCTTTGTCGGTTAACGATTTTACTCAAATTTATTCATAATTTAATCCTAAATCTCTTCAAATCTCCAGTACGAAACAATAACTACATTCCTTAATCACTATTTACAAAGTATAGAAAAGTGTTTCTCGTGTTCGGTTGCGCGAGTGTTCGATTTGGGTGATAATCGAAGTGAATTGAGGTTCTCTCATGCGATTTGTAGAGGGGCAATTGATGTTGGTGTTCGCTGAAGCTCGCGGCTGTGAAGTGATTTCAGTGGTTAGTAGTTATGATGATGGACTGGTGGCTTGGGGGTCGCGGCAACTTGGAGATGGTGGACGATGAAGTTATAGAAAGTGATTGACTGGGATTGTGACTGGTATGTTGGCTGTAGGAGATTGGTGCAGGGGTTTTTTTGTGATGTAGGGGTATGTGTAGCATGTTGCATGAATAGGAAATTGATTTTAGTGAAGCATTGGTACAGTTTGATGAGGTATGTAGCAGTAAGGCTAGAAGGGGGGAGAGAGAGAGTTTGAGTGCAGGCAGTAGTGTTGTTGTTGCTATGAACTAGAGATTGCAGAGTAGAGGGTGGTAAATTTTTGAGCAGTGGTAACGCGTAGATGATAAGCAGCAAGGTCGTTGATGTAGTTGAAGATGTCAGTGCAATATGCTCAGGTGGAGTTGAAGTAGAAGGCAGAAACAGCGATAATGATGGAGTGTACGTACAGTGGGTTTATGATGTTTTGAAACAGTTATATAGTTGATGATTTTGGCAGTTGTTGACAGGGAGGTTTTCAGGTTGGTGGACTGAGGGTTATTAATGTTTGTAAGTTGTGGTGTGATTGGTTTTGCTGTGGTGGTGTAGATGCGGGTGTGTGTCAGTTTGTACGACGGGTGGTTGTTGTGAGGAAGGCAGTGAAGAATGTGGATGGAACAATAAGGTGTGGTGGTTGAGGAGTATGCACTATGATGGGCAACAAAGCACTGTTAATGTTGCAGTTTGAAATTGATTATTGTACTTACCTTACCAATAAATCATACATTAGTGTACCCAACCCATTCATGTTAGTCTACTCTTAGTCGATTCTTGAAAAAAAGGGTAACTTTGAAAAATTATAAAAATGACGAGTTTGTCACATGTTGAAGGGGCGGCAAGCAAAGTTGGAAGGAGTCCTAGCATTTGGGACACTTCTACACACTGGTTAGATATCATTGTGCACGAAAATTCTGATATTAATGTTTGAAACGTGTTATATGCTTATTTCTTAAACTCATCCTTTGAAATTTATGACCATACAAGCATGTATGCTGCCTTCATCTTGTGTCTGTACAAATTATAGGACATGGCCAGGCGTTACAGCTGATGTGACATCCAATGGTTATCACAAGTACAAGGTATTATTGACAACCACAATGGTCGTAATATTTTATTATGAAGATTTGATGAGTGATAACAAATTGTCCTAATTTATTCTTCTAAGTATGCTAACATATTCTTCTAAATATGTAGGAAGACGTCAGACTCATGAAAGAAACTGGACTGGAAGGTTATAGATTTTCAATCTCTTGGTCACAGCTCATTCCAAGTATGATCAAATGCTGGTTGTGGTTGTCAATTCTATCGATATCATAATTTTCATGTCGTAATATTATGCGTATTGATAATTCATAATTACGTGGAAGAGGGAAAATTAACCCCAAGGGACTCCAGTTTTACAACAACTTCATCGATGAACTAATTAGTCTTGGTACGTGTACATTTTATTACACTATACCTTGATTATAAGCACCAATGGGTTGTGTTTTATAACTATTGTTAATTTTCTTGTGATTTTCCCGTCAAAATTACCAGGCATCGAACCCCATGTTACCTGTTGCACTTAGATATGCCTCAAGTTCTTGAAGATGATTATGAAAGTTTGTTGAAACCAAGAATTATGTTTCTACACATTCCTTATATATTGTGTTGTTCTCTTCAAAATTTCCAGGTATCAAACCTCATGTCATTCTGTTGCACTTAAATCCGCCTCATACAAAATGGAATATTTTGATTCATTCTAAAATACAAAATTGCAAAAAATTTGGTAAAAATTACAGCGGCAGCATATCTGTAACATCCTAAAATTATCAATTAAAATAAATAATATATTTAAATTCTTGGGGTTTAATTTCAGAATAAATTGGAAGAAAAATCTAAAACAAATTAAATAAGTGGAAATAATATATGAAATAAATTCCAAATTTTATTTTGGGTTGAAAATATTGAAATAATAATGTTTTTAAAAGTCATTTAGATTTAAAATGTTTATATTTCAAGTTTAAAATTTGAGTTTGAATTTGAATTTGGAATAAATGTTTTAAAATTAAGTAGCATAAAAAAATCATTGAGAAATAAAGTATACAATGGTCAAAACAACTTTTCTTTTAACACTGTACATATGCATATATATACAAATGAATATATATATATATATATATGTATGTATGTATATTGGTTTATAAAAGTATATATAATATAGAAAATAAAATCTATAAAACTTTCTTTTGCTTTGTAAACATCAAAAGGGGCTGAAACATACATTCACAATGGAGTAAAATGATCAACAAAATCTAAGGCTTAAGATATCTCTTTACAAATGGCACAAACCATCATTGTCTTTACAATGGAGTAAAAACAGTGAGTAAACCATGTTTCCTTCTTATCATTGTTGCTATGTGTATGTTTTGGGTGATATAGGAAACTTAAACTTTGTTTGCATGCAAGAGATTAGAATGTATGATTGAATGCTTGGCTTGTCATGTTGATCTTGCCAAAAATACTAGTCACTGTTTTAGTTTCAGGAAAAACAAAAGTGAAAACCTGTAATAATCCATTTTCTTTCCCCTCTGTCTCTATTTGATTTGAATGATAAACTAAGGTTAGCCATGCATTTTTGTTTCAGTAAACAAGATGGATTTTGTTTAAACTTGCACTATTTATTTTTTAGTAATAAATCAAAGCAAAGTTGTTCTTTCCTGGAAACTGTGAAACTTAATTTCATATAGCCTTCTTTTTACAAGAAAAAATCATATCAAAATCCAACTAAATCTCCCTCCCCTTATTCCTTCTGAAATAAATTGAAACAAGTTGGAATTTTGTTTTGAACCTGTACCATGCTTCAGGGACAAATCAAAGCAGTTTTTTTTCTTTTCTTTTTGGGATTTTCCTTTTCTGGAAACTGAGTTACAGGTTTACAAGTAACCCACCTCAAAATTTTAAATCTCTCTTTCCCTCTTTACTTCTGAAAAATAGAATTTAATCAAGTTAAAAACTTTTTTTAACCTGTATCTGATACAGTGATGTATTAAAACAACATACACTTTCTTTCTTCCTGGAAACAGTGAAGTACTGTCACACTTCAAGCTTTTCAAGAATTTCAAACTTCCCGAATCTTAACTTTAATAACACTATGTGAATCCCTTGTAAAAATAATGATTTTAGAAACAAAAATCAAATTTTTTTCATTGCATATTGCCAAGGAAAATGGGAGTTGATCGGAAAATGAGTTTTTGACAAAATCTGATGATCTATGTAGTTATGGGCATCGAAATGGGCGTGGCATGTTGGAAGGAAGCAAGGTCCTTAGTACGCAACTAGATCATATCTTGCATGTTGGAATTCTGTAATGTTTGTACTCTGTAATATTTAGAAGGATTGCTTTAATGTTTGTACTCTGTAATGTTTGTACACTTATTAAATTGACATTATTTTAACTTGGCTGCAGGCTTATGTTTTATTCAATGGTTATGCACTTGCTTTAATGTTTATAAACTAATGAAAAGTATATCACATTTCTTTCTGAGCATGCTCTTGTGTTATATTTGTTGATTATAATCTTTATTCGTTTATGAAGATTTAGTTTGATTGCTATTATTAAAATGTAATATATAGGCATAGCTCTTGAAAAGTGTATCTACGATTTTTATAGCAGCTACAATGAGCTATTGAATAAATATTTTATAGCGGCAAAATGGTGTTACAAAGATTTCCAGTTCCGTTGAGATTTAGCTGTATTATAGCGGCTATAATGAGCTATTGAATTAACGTACTACAGCGGCGAATTTGCGTTATAAAATTAAGCTGAACCATAGCGGCATATTTTGTGTTAGAAATATTCAACAATTTTTTATAACATGTAGATATACAGCGCTTATCAAACCGCTATGGTTGTGATTAATAGCGGCTATATGCCGCTATGAAAGACACTTTTTGTTGTAGTGTACTCACCTCTATTGTTTGAACAGAACAGGATTTGAAGCAGTTTTAACCTTGGAAACTTGAACTGTTATTGAATTCTGAACTGATTTTGCTTTACAGATTTGCTTTCTAGTTTCAAAGCTTCTAGATTTTGATTTTGAGACTTGCTTTTGAAACTGAAATTACTTTAAACTCTAGAATATGATCTTTTTACTTTGATTCGCATCAGATTTCTTTTGCTTTCAGGCTTGAGATTATTCGATCTAAACTTGATATTAAATGTAGTGCATGATTTTTGTTTTGAAATATATTTCTAGGTTTTAGCTTCTGATCTGATCTCTTTTATATCAGGTTAATTTTGCTTTGAAAATTTGTAAGTAGCAAAGTGAAAGATGAAGAGAAGATGAGAATGGGAGATAGTGGAAAAATTTTTCTCTTTCTTTTTTATTAATAATTAAAATGAAGGATGATAAATGACACTTGTGATTCATAAAATAAAATGACCACATTTGTAAATATACACATTTAAAATAGTTACACTTGTTGGATGGTATTTTAAAATGTTTACGTGTGTTCCCTTTAATTTATGTACATAAAATCTTAAAGAAAGTATTTAATCTCTTAATTCATTTTCAACTATTATAATTGAAATAAATTTGTATTATGTATTTTTAAATGTTATATATATTTATAACTTAAAGAATACGTATTTTAAAATTTATTATACATTAATAAATTAACATGTATATATGTTATAATTTAACCTTCATATAGCTTTTTTGGAAAATTTATTATATCAAATTGAAAATATCGTTTCCATATCACAATGTATGTGTATGTTCATACATTTTATTATCACAAAACCAATTTCTATAAATTTTATAATAAAGAGTTCTTTTCAAATCCAATATTATTATATATTTTTTCCCACACTAAAATAAGTATCTATACATATATATATTGTATTGAAAATTATGTTTTGAAAAGATAAATCGAATCTTCCTAATTTCTAATTATCAAATGTCCAAAAATTCGGGTTACCACAGAACCCAACTCCCACTTCACTCTTGCATTCCCTCTTCTTCGTTCGGCATGCGGAAGTCATGCCGAGCCAAGGTCATACCGAGCCATATCACTCGGCACATTGAACCCAACTCCCACTTTACTCCTACATTCCCTCTTCGTCGTTCGGCATGCTGGAGTCATGCCGAGCCATGGTCATACCGAGCCGCATCATTCAGCATGCTAAAACCAACTCTTACTTCTCTCCTGCACTCCCTCTCCACCGTTCGGCATGCATTCGAGTAACCTAAACACCTTCATAGATGGCCGATCGAACATCACTCCAAATCACATGCCACACTTGACCACCACTCCCTAACCTCACCAATTACTACTAGGCCAACCATACTTTCTATTCCCTCACTCGGTAACACAATAGGAGCCTACTTCCTGAAAGCCTCCGACACCCTCTTCCTTTCTTTTCTGCATCCAACCCTAAGGTATGTTTAAGTCTCATACTCAGCTTCCTCATCTGGACAACCGTTTGTAGTATGGAAAAAGTTATGAATTTGGGCCTCGCGCAAAACCCCTAATCAGGAGAACCAGACAAGTAAAAATCATACCTAAAGAAATGGCTGAAGCGTACGGAAAATACTGGATTTGGAGTTGAAACTTTTTAAGGTTCGTTGTAGGAAGAGGAGGAGAGGCAATGTATTAGACTCGGGAATAAAAAGGAAGGTTGAGATGTTGGCAGGAGTTTGGAGCAAGACGAGTTCAAAAGTTTTACCGAAGGAAAAAGGGAAAAATGGAGAAATATTGGGTTATATAGGAAAGAGGGAAGGTGAACAGACAGTGATTATTAGAACCGGTCAAGGCATCTCAGTGGTTCGACATCCAAATGTCGAACGGCTCATTGCTTATGTGTCAAAGAAAGGGAAGAAATCGAATATGTACTCAAAGCATGACGTGTTGCCACACACGACACACTTTGGGTTGCAAGTTTTACCCGTTTGTTTGACCATGTAATAAGAAGCTCGGCATAGATTCCTCGTTCGGCATAAGGCCTCGTTTGGCACAGATGAGTCACTCAGCATGAGGCCTCCTTCGGCATAGATGCATTGTTCGGCACAGAACCTCGTTCGGCATCTCCCCTCGTTCGGCACAAGTCTCGTTCGGCATAAGGCCTCATTCGGCATCTCTCCTCGCTCTGCATAAGGCCTCGTTCGGCATCTCCTCTTGGTTGGCACAAGTCTCGTTTGGCACAAGGCCTCGTTCGGCATCTCCCCTAGCTCGGCACAAGGCCTCGTTCGACACAAGCCCTCGTTTGGCATCTCCGCTTGTTCGGCACACCAAGCCTTGTTCAGCATAGGCCTCGTTTGGCTTAAGTACCTCGTTCGACACAATGCCTCGTTCGGCACACATTCCTCGCTCGGCATACGAATGACGTTCGATCTGGATATGTGGCTCGGCATACGAGTGCTGTTTGGCATGGAAACCTCGCTCGTCATTCTCTGGTTAGACCAACCTCGCTCGGCAATTGTCGTTCGGCATCCCTAGCTTGGTGCGTAGAAGCTGCTTACCAAGGGTCGAGATACCTTATTCCTAGGCCCGTGAGGGAAGTCCAACCCATCTTCGTCTATAAATAGAAGGGGAGGGGCACCGTGAAATGGACTTTTTTCAAGAACACTAGGGAGACACTACTGCATTTAAGACTCATTTTTTTCACTTAGCATTTGCATTAAAGTAGTTGGTGTACGCATTGTATCTGTAATCAATTGTTGAGAAAAGCAATAAAGATTAAACTCAAAGTGGATGTAGGCAGTTACGCCGAACCGCTGTAAATCTGGTTGTTCTTGTTTCTTATAATTATTACTGCATTCTACTACGTTATTCCTCGGTTTTAATTTACCTTCTTTATTAATCTCTCTACAAAAATTCTTCTTCAGGTGTTAGTGACCAATTCTGGTTCTAACAAAATTAATTATATTAAAAATTGGATTTATTCTAAGGGAATTAAGAAGAATAAAAATATATGAACTAACTTGGGTTAGACTTTAGTATTTGTAAATTGGTTTAAGTAAAGACTTGGAATTAAGATATATTAAGGACTTGAAGAGATATTGGAATCGATAAATAGATTTTAATAAAATGGAATTTTATTAAGGGATAAATTATAATATGGATTTATAAATATAATTTGTTTATATAAATAGAAGAAAAGCTCAAAGGAGTTTATAAGTTTATAAATGGGGTTTCTAAATAAGAGGGAATGATATCAGTGGATATGTGAAAAATATAAGTTAATGGTGTGAATTTATATCGGGAAATGGAAATTGTTTTGAAAAGATATTATGGGAAATATTTCAAATAAGAGAACTGGTGATTAATTTTGATATAATTGATGGGATACGAATCAAAAGGAATTCATGAATTGAATTGGTGAATATTGGATTTTCTAAAAAATAGACTCTTTTTGAGCAAATAGAAATTGTTTAGAAGGAATTTTTAAAATCTATTATACTATATAATTTTAAAATATTATTTGAATTTAGAATATTCCAAAAGTTAGTTATTATAATACTTAATATTTATTGAAATAAGTTCTTATTTTATAATCAACTTTCTAAATTCAATTATAAAATACTCTCGAGATGAGAAGCGAAGTTTAATTAAAAAAGATAAAACTTTAGAGGAAAGATTCTTATATAGGCATTATGGAAACTTAAACAAATTCCAAGCATAAGTTAAGTAAATTACAGAAAGGCGAAATAAAAGAAAGTAGAAGTGAAAACTGGAATTTTAAATAAGCATAAACGGCTTTGGAAATATTAAAAGAAATTAACTAAGGGGTTCTGGAATTTATAGAATTTGTGTGAAATGAGTTGGAATTTGCAAATAAAATAGTAAATGGTTTTGAGAAAAGAAAATAGGCAATACATGAATATTTTCTAAGTATTGAGTGACTAATAAAGTGGGAATAATATTCTAAGAATTGGGCAAAAGTTGAAATTGTTCTGTGAGAATAAAAGGATTTTGAAAACTATTTTTCAAAGTGTTGAAATATGGAAATAATAACTTGAGTAGGTATTTTTGAGATAAATAGTTTGGAGAATTATTTAAGGCATGGTTGTTGCTTGTGAATGTTATTTGATAGTTAAATAACCGACAATCAATATTGGCTAATGCGCTGATCGTTTTGAAGAGACCAGGATTGGAGGACGATGAGCATTCTAAGTAAATGTGCTCTAAAAAGGTAACGCATAGCCTCAAGCCTCATCAACCAGGAATGGATAAAATAGAGGAGGTGTAGCAGGTCTAAGTGGGTAGCACCCAAGTAGGGTAAGATTTCCCTTGTCTGGATGTCCCTTTTATTCGGCTGTGTGGGCGGTTGCTAATGCCAACCGCGGGGTGACCTTATTCAGACTATCCAGTAAGGGGTAGCTCCGGTCTTGTGTTACATAGGTTCGAGAGTGGTCCACGGTGCTTTGATCTAGGCTATGTACTGTGACGAGCGGTACCCCAGTAGCCCTGCCATTGTATGGAACCCAATCTCCAATAAGCATCCATACGGTTTCGATTGTGCCCGACTATTGCTGGAACGTGAGACGCAGGCATTTCAGCTTGATTTTATTTTACTTTCTATAGACACTATTATAATACCAAAGGTATTTGATAAAAAAAATTTGGTTATCGTAAGGTAAAAACCCAACATGATTATTTGTGGTGTGGTCTTACGAGATACCATTGTTTAAAAGGATTTTCGAAAATATAATAATCCAATTAAGTGTGATTTTCTCACGCTGGTTTTCCAAACTGAATCAGGTGTTGTTTTATATTGATGCTCTGGTCAGACCGAGTTGAACAGATTCATGATAGGATGCTATGCAGCTCAGGAGACGAGCTTGAGGATAGAGGCGTATTTCTGCAGATTTTTATTTTCTACTATGTAAGGACAAGTTACTGAACTGTCCATATTTGATGTAGTGATTGTGTACTCTGATAATGGTATGTATATATAACATTATAGGTTTCTTTGTATTCAAATCGTTGTTATATATTATATTTTGTTCCGCTGCGATTATGAGACTCTGATGTTGTATTATCTTCTTCTTCTCCTATCTCTTTCTTCTTTTACCCTAGTTATTCGCTTTTCGTACACTTTGGGTTGAACGAGGAAGAATTATTATCAACTCAAGGGGTACGGAACTGCGGGTCGCTCCATCAACCATCACCTAAATAACTTCATCTCCTTATCCAAATGCTTGGACACCACCCTTCATTATGCTTTTGCTCTTGGCCTTAACTCCTTTTCATTATTCTTGCTTAATTCCAAGACCTTCAAGTGCTCGTGGCTAAGCTTCAGTAAGGAGGAAGATTAGTGATGAAGCTACAACCATGAGTTCTCCAAATCTAGACTTGAAAATAGGTCATTTTTCTTGGGTTTTCAACCCTCTTACTTACAAATTTTAAAAAATTTGCTAATTGGAAAGTTGTTGAAATTTCTTTTTTCTTGAATTTGGAAATAAGAAACACTCGATTTTGACTAGTTATGAGGAAGATAAGTGTACTGACCCGCATTTTTTCGATAATTAAAATTTTGAATTAAATAAGATTTTCGTAATTTAATATTGAAAGAAATTAAAATTTGTGGTTTATTAATAAGAAACGACTAGAATGTAATTTCAAAAATGTTAATTCAAGACAATTGATAACTGCTTTAATGTATTTCCAATTAACTGTAAAGTTAAAATTGGTTATAGGTTTTAAATAAAGAAATATGGTTTAATAATGTAAATTTAATACAATAAATGACTAATTAAATGAAATCTCAAATAATTGTAATAAATTGTAAAGCTACATTTGTTAGAAACTGTAAATAAGAAGATAAAGTCAATGTGAAGTTATTTGTTTTGTTAGTTAACAATAAACATGGAAACGTGTTAGAATTGGCAAATTGTAACAATGGTTAATTAATCCATTGAAATTTAATTAGTTATAAATGGTAAATAAAGGAATACATTAAATGTTATAATTAATTGGTGAAATAATATGCAATTCATTGTAATTAGGAAAAATCAGGGTGGTGTAAGTAGTTATAACATTTATTTGAAGATAATAAACTTATAAGTGTGATTAAAGTAGGAAAAGGTGACAATTGTTATATGTGTGACGACCCGCCTTTCTAACCCCAGAAAGACGTATCATCAATAAGAAAGAAAGGGATAGAAATAGAAAAGAATAGAAAGAAAGAAAAACAACATCAGAATCTCACTGCGGAATGGAACAAAATATAATACATCACATATCTATTACATAGTTATTACATATGTCAGAGTTATACAATATCATACACATGACAACCATACATATATATGTCCATACATACATCCAAAATACAATGTACATCAACTAACACAGTGGAACTATATAGATAGATACATACGTCTGGTCTTCTTCTCCAAGCTCCTCCAGAAACCAAAATCCAAACCTCTCACTTGGCTACTCATAAAATTTGAGTACCCAAGAGTTTATGAAAAACAAAATATAAACTCCGGGTCAGACATGGGTCTAGTATGAGTAAATGGTTTAAAGATGTTTAACTTTGAAAAAAACATTTGAAAATAATGGTATCACGTAAGACTCCCCACAAATAAATACGGGTTAGTTTTTACCTTGCGCTAACCAAAAACATTTTATAAGAAATCCAGTGATATTATAATAGTGTGTAGGGTTTTCAAGTAAAACACAGAAATAGCTGAAATGCTTACATCTCACATTCCAAAATAGTTGGGCACAATCAAAACGTACGGCTCTTATTGGAGATTGGATTCCATACAATGGAAGGGCTACTGGGGTACCGTTTGTCACAGTACATGGCCTAGATTACCGTACCGAGGAGCCACCCTAACTCCCCTGTAACACAAGGCCGCAACCATTCCTTACTGGACAGTCTCGAACAAGATAACCCCGCGGTTGTAGCTAGCAACCGCCCACACAGACGAAATAAAAATGGACATCTAGATAGGGGTATATCTCATCCTGCTTAGGCATGACCCACCTACCTTGCCAAACATCCCCTATTTTAGCCATTCCCGGTTGATGAGGCTTGAGGCTGCAATTACCTTTATAGAACATATCTCTTAGAACGCTCATCGTCCGCCTGACGATGTGCTGAAAGCATTCAATCCATACAAGTTCATTCCGGGTTCGAACGAAACCGAAGTCATTATCTCGTTACACTCATTTTGGAATCACCCTTAGAGTCAACGAAAATAACCCCTGCATTCTGAAAACACCATCTTGATCTCCACTTAGAATTCATGACCTATCGTTTAATTTGGATCGATGTGGTTTTCGTATAATCATAATTGACACCCGATCCCGGTCTCATCGAAAACCAAGCACCATTTTAAAGGTGTAAAGAACCGCAAATCCGTACTCCTTTGAGCTGGCAACATTCCACAACAACCGAGCCAAAGAGGAACAAATTTACGAGTCTTTAGGGTTAAAGAAGAAGAAAAAGATAGAAGAAGAGAGAAAAAGATAGAACAGAACAATATCAGAATCTCACAATTCGCAGTGGAACAACATATAATAAATAAATGAATAATCTTTAAACAAAGAACTATATCAGTTATTACATTACATCATATTACATTACATTTCATTATCACAGTGTACAACAACAAACAACAACAAACAGCGGAAAGGAAATACTATATACTAGTAATACGCCATGCCATCCAGCTTGCATCCAGCAACTCCTGAATTCCAGAATATCCTGATAAACCTGACCCTTGACTGCTCATGTGGAAATTGGTGGGCACCCAAAGTTTAGGAAGGAAAACAATAAACTCCGAGTCAGTCATGTGACTGGCGTGAGAACTTAAAACAGTTTATTTTTTTTATCTTCAAAAACAAAATAGAAAATAGATTCGCAATGCTTTTAAAAATGAGACTACCATAAGGCCTCCTACACACACACACAATGCAAACGCAGAATCGGAGGAGATTTCTCCTTATGATAGTCAAAGATGCTTGATACGCATTAAAAAGAAACATTTGATATTATTACTATTGCATATTGTAGGAAAAAATCATTTTGAAAATAAAGATATAAATCTTAGCCAACATACGACCATTATCGTATGCCTACTATAGCTACCATGTTCAATAGCAGGTTACCGCCACATTCCATGGCAGGTTATACAACTAAAACCGTACAAGATCGCATTGTTTTCTTTGGATTCCCAACAAATGGTCAGGCCAAGGAACTTCCCATTGCCACATAGGTACGCCTCTGGAAAGACGACCCGAGAACCAAACCGGATCTCTGCCAACACAAGGCCGGGTTACCCCTAACTGGGTAACTACTGACATGAATATGTCATCCCCCGATCGTAACCGATCTATCCGAGTATCCTCGATTTCCAACAACCACAAAGCAATAAATTTGCAGCAGCAACATAGGTTAAGTATCTGGGCTCCATACCATGATACCACCTCTATCCAGAAGGAATGACATACACTAAAGGGGTGCTACCCCTAATAACCTTGCTGCATCCTTCCTGTTTTAACCATTTCCGGGGTGTGAGGTCCGACGAAGTCTCGTCCACAAAGCCATGCTTTATACAAAAGCTGTTCTTTGGGTCAAAAAATGACCAAAGTAATGATCACCAAGATAAATGATCAAACAAATGATCATATCACAAATGATCAAACAATGATCATCCCATAGCAACACTCAGCATGCCACACTACCAAATTGAGAGTATATCACTAATAACCTTCAACTACATAACCTCTGAGCTCGTACGTCTTAGAGAAGGGTGTTAAGATAAGATAATAAATTCTCCGCCACCAACAGAAATATATTTTAAAGAAATCAGCTTTATATCTCAACTTGTAATGTCAGACATACAATCCATACAAGTCTGTTCCGGACTTGAACAGAACCGAAGGCACTTACAAAGAAGTCCTTGCATTCCGGATAATTTCTAATCACGTCCGGACTTCCCGTCACTAAGGGTGATAAAACCTCTATATCGAAGATCAACCGATGCAGAGTAACTCAACGGTAATCCTTCCATTTTCAAAAATATCCGGTCTTGAACACCGATCATCAAATGCAATCCATTACGGCGTATCACATATTCGGAATGGGTTATACGACCGCAAGGTCCATTCCCAGCTAACCCGAATAGTGAGCGCTTATTCAAAAATAGGTGTGGCATTCAAATTCAAACAATCACAACAAATACCTATTTAAATGTAAATATTGATAGTCCGATTATTTAACTATCAAAAGGCATGCTCCACATCACCAGATTCCAAATAATTTTTCAAATTATTTATTTTCCAAAATATCTTTACAAGATATATATATTTCCCACACTTCAACATTTGAAAACTAATTTTCAAATCACTTTTCACCTTTACAACTTTTGAAAACAAATTTCAATCAATTTCCTTATGCGAAATACTTTCATTTCAACATGGTTCATTTAAACCAATTAAATAAATCCTTACCGATTTACTTTATATTTACGTTCCAAATCCGTAAATTTATTCGCACACTTCAAAAATAAACGTAAAAATAAATCTACGTTTATTTTTAAACAAATTCCCCTTTTCATTTATAAATTCCATAGTGAATTTGCATTCCAAAATATTTATGAATATACGATTTCAATTATTCATTTTCAATTTGTCTTCAGAAAGATAAATTCACAAAACGTTTCATTTCACATTGGAAAAACATTTCCGTACTTATTTATTAATAAGTAATTCACAAATCCATTTATTTTCAACACTTGGAAAATATTCAATATACATAAACCGAAATTAAGTATATATTTCATTCTTTAAGGAAATCATTCTCTTAAACATATTTATTAGGGCCAAAACGAATGTTGCGCAAAACATCGTTACGACAACCCAAAATCACTAGTATAGGGATTCGAAATTTAGATAGATATATAAATCCCAATACTACACAAAATCATTTCCTTTCGGAAATCATTTACTATAACAACAGTGTTATAGTCCATCATTTCCTTCTATTTCTCAAAAACGTCTATTTCAACAATAAATGTTGAAATCTATGTATTCGATTCATAATACATTTTAAAACATCGTTAAAACGATTAACTTCATTTTATAATATTCATTTTCCCAAGCATATCCATTTAATTTGATAATATATTCACCGTCCAAAATCGTGAATATACTTCCTTAACCAATTTCAACTTTCAATTTATCAAATTCCATTGATTTCGAATTTATAAACAATGCCTATAAATTCCATTTCTATTTATAAGCTTCGATTTATAAATCTCCTTTATTAATCCAATTTAATTTATATAACTCAATTATATACCAAAAGTCCATATTATAAGTTAATTGCTTATAATCCATTTATTCACAAAATCATTCTTTTAAAACTTCACAAATTATAAATCTTATTACCTATAAGATTTCATTTATAACCCTATTTTCAACATTAATATAACTCCTTTTAAAATTCTATTATTTTGATTTATAATATATATATTTTATAAATCTCAACTATAAACCATTTTTGCTTCATCAAAGATTTCAATTTAAATGCAAAAAATCCGATTTATAAGTTAATTCCTTAAAATCTTTTGTCTTACAACATCTATTCATTTTATAACTTCACAATTCATAAATCTGTAAATTTTCATTCACTTATGAAATCCATTTATACTTCATTTTAACACTTATAAAAACTCGTTTTATAATTCCAATATTTTTAGTTTTAAAATATCAAATTTATACATCTTTCATATAACCCATTTTAAAATAATTCAAAAATCTCAATTTAACTATTTTATAAATTTATTAACTACTTATCTCAAAAAACGCCTTTTGGTTATATTTCACAAAAATCTTATTTTTTATAACATAAAAATTTATAACGTTTTAATTATTTAAAATGAATCAATTCAAAAATTTAATAAAACGTATACTTTCAAAAACACTTTAAAAATTCTTTTAAAAACCAAAATCATTACTTTAAAACTTCAAAAATGGATCCGATGATGCAACAGCACCAAATAGTCAATCACGACATCCAAATATCATATATCAATATGATAATCAACAAATATCACAATGTCTGTAAATAAATCAATACAGTTGAGGAATCCAGTTGGATCCCTCCAACCTGTTTCCCTGCATCCACAAACATTAGCACAATACCAATTCCGTTCCAGTACGGAATTATCGCGGTATATGGGATTTATAAAAATATTATCCGCTTAATAGACGGTGCAATAGGGTCTCATCCGCTATATAATGCGAGAAATCAAATCCAAGTACATAAATAATACCAATTTCAATGTACTCTGAAATATTCGCGGTATATGTTTTTAATAAGTAACATCCGCTTACTAACGGCGTATAATGTCTATTTTAACAATCAATAGATAACAATCATCATTCAAACATACGTTCAAGAAATTTTAAATCTAACTATTTAAAATTAAAATCGAAACCGATTCGATTGAGTGAGAAGTTCTCACCTTGATTTTAATTCCGTTTTCAGCTTTTATTTCGAATAAAATAAAACGCGCGTTTAATTTTATTCGAAATAAAAGCTCCAAACCACTCCAATCCAGCTCCATCGCGTAGTGCTTGATAAATCGAAGCCAACGCAAAAAGTTTCGTCCGAAACGGACCTCGTATGAAAAAGTTATCGCGTTTTAAAGTTTATACGAATTAAAAGATAATTAATTTCATTTTCTTTTCTATTTTTAACCTCCAATCAGATCGTGGCCGTCCATTTTCTTTTTGAAATATCTGGGCCGTGCCCTTATTCATCTTCCCAAACGTTGTTGTGTTCCATCTCCAGTACGTTTACGTGAAGATGAACCCATCACTTCCAACCTTTGACCGACCATTGCTCCACCATCACTCGACGAGAAGTTGATCGGAGACCGGGGTTTCGAAGTCCAAAGCAAGAACCATCTTCGGCCCAAACATGGCTGAGCTTGGCCTCCACCTGCTCTCGGGATGCGTGAAAAACGCAGCAGCTTCCACCTGGTTTTGCCGTCAATCCGTTCGCCCAAATTCGATCTCCATCGTTGGATAGAGAGATATCGATGCCCTTTACAACTTTGTAGTTGACGACTTTTGCTAATTCCTTACGGATTGGGAGAGATTGAGGAAGAAAGTTTCGAAAAATTCTCAGCCATTGGAAAATTAGGGCCGGCTGAAGCAAAACCCTAGGGCTTGAGTGCAAAATGAAATATTGAGGTCCTTATATAGAAAATTTCTCAAAACACTATTCACCGAAAATTTTCCGAACTCCGATTTACGCGCGGTGACCGGCGTTTCTAGGGTTTATCCCGCGTGCCGGACATAATGGAACAGGTTTCGGGAGCCAATTCGATCATCTGTGCGAGTTACGGCAATAAACGATCAATTTTAAATTAAACCGATTTAAATGAATTTCTAAGCGTTTTGGCTTGCACCGGACAAACGGTAAATCCGATTGACTTGAAATTTGAAACCATACAATAATATCACATTACGGATCCGATCGAAATCCGAGACTTTTTGAAAAATGATCATTTTAACTCGCCAAATTAATATTAAAACAATTTCAATGCGTTTCGAGCTGCCACGGTCAGACGATAACTCCGATTGCTACGAAAATTGCAATCCGATAATAACAAACTATTACGGATCCAATGAAACTAGTTTCGTCCAATTCTGAGACTGTTTGAAAATTGGCTATTTCTCAGTCGATAATTAAATATTAAAATATTCAATTTTCACAAATAAACTTTTAATTTGATTTTAAAAGTTCTAAAATATCGTTCTAACTCCAATGTGATAAAATAAAATTTTACAAATCATTTTCAATCATATTTAACCCAATATTCAATTATTTCTGTGATTTCAACTATTAAATTATCGATTTAATTATCCAATTAAATCTAAATATTCAAACTTAAATTCATTTGACTTATAAATCTTACTTATTAATATTTAAAATTAATTAAATATTCAAATTTAAATTATCAAAAATTCTGGGTCGTTACAATCTTCCCCCTTTAAAAGAATTTTGTCCTCGAAATTACCAAGTAAGAAAATGTTACAGAACTCATTAACTTTCCAAAATCCATAGTTAAACTTCTTGCAATAACTTACTAAGTTTTCAAATCATACTTAGTTATCTTTTCAAAACAAACTATATCGTTTAACTTCCAATTCGAAAACCAAAATTATAGTTTTTCACAAAATTTCCCAAAATTTCCAAAAAAAATTCTAACGCCTTAAATTTTCAAAAAAATTAGCCAGAGTCTCCTTTGCGCGGCTCGATCCGAAAAAAATGGATGTATATATATCACAAATATACATCTCATCAAGTGATGAGGCATCCCGCAGGGAAAAAAGTGTAAAAGTACGGTATGTAATCCGAGATATGTACCTTATTTATTATTAGCGAGCATATACGGCTAATATAGCGCGAAAGCGAGCTCCAAATGGGAAGCAAGCGTAATCCGCACCTACCAAACACTCAACAAACAACATGAGAACATGTATATATGAAAATAATATCAATATACATCATATAGCAACATAACAACTACATAATATAGCAAATGCAACTAAAGCAACAAATGCAACCACCAAAATCAATATAAATTCACTTCTCATTAATATTCATTGAATTGGTTTTCCAATTGATTCATTAACATTGGAATTTTACTAACGTTCATTCATTCGATTTCAGTTAGTTTACATTCACTAATTTGTTCACATTAATTCGCCTTCAATCCAAATCAAATCCAATTCTGTTCAAATTTATTTACTTCCAATTTGGATTCAATCACATAGCTTTTAATTTCGCTAATTCAATTTCATTAACACTTAATGAATTATACACAATCAACTAATTATCATATAACAACCAATGTATATTCAACATAACCAAATTATGGAATTTACATTCAATTTGGTCCAACACTTTTAATTCCAATTGGTTTATATTAAATTGACTTCCATTCAATTTATTCAATTTACCAACTTCATTAGCTTCTAATGAATTAACACTTTCATTCTTTATTCCATATCAATTCTTTTACATTCAATTGATTTACATTTAATTCATTAGTTCAATTCAATTGCTAATTTCTTTAACAATATAAAGTTGAATTTCATTCATATAACTCAAGTTCAAATTCTTAATGACTTCATTTCATTAATTCACTTATTAATTTACTTTGACACCAAAAATCAACTTCATTCAACATCACTTAAGTTATATTCCATTTCAAACATCTTATCAAACCCAAATCAATTTATTTAACTTTCCTTTTGTTAAATTTCAAATCACATGTCTTTGATGACAACTCAAATTTATTTCAACTTGGATTTTATCGATTTACATATACTTCCTTTAATTTAACTCCATCCTTTAAGTTAAATTTATTCTATTAAAACTCAAATTGTATAAGTTATCGACTCATTTATCATTCCCATAAATATTTTAAATAGGATTCCAGAGTCTTTTCAACCTTTCAAAACCATTTTTGAAATCAATTCAATTTCCCTTTTTGAATTTCAAAACCAAACCCAAATTTTCCAAACAACTTTCTTTTAAACAATTTGGCAGCAATCCCTCTTTTGGAAACCCAAAAATGAACACTGATGATGTCATGATCATCATCGGAATTATTTTCCAGCGACCAAAAAGAGTTTAGAGCTTTAATTTCTCTAAAATAATTTTCCAAAATATCAAATCCTTTCAAAACACTTCTCTGGAATTTTGTTTTCAGATTATAAATCACATTTATAAGTCTTTTACTTATATAATTTCACTTCTTGTATATAAGATTATTTAACAATTGTAAATCATATTAATTATAGTTCCATACTTATAATTCATTTGCTTATACAATTATTCTTTAAAAATTGTTGTTTTTATTCAACAACCAAACAATCAATTCATATACACTTTAATAATTCTGAAAAATTATTTTCTTTATATATAAAATATAATCAAGGTAAAATTATTTCATTTACCCAATTTAAACAATACTGTGTCGAATTGTTATATTCAAGTGTTTAGAGATCCCTATCAACAACGTTAATTACTCGTGTTGACCAAAATCCATATACCACTCAACAAACCAATCATCACAATATAAAACCATTTATATTCACTAACAAATACGCGCTCGTATCTATTATTACACTCAAACTCATTCTAGAGTACTACTGACTCTATCTCTAATGAGTAATACCCAACAGAGCCATGGTTGTCGCTTAACCATAAGCTCTGATACCAAATGTAAAGAACCGCAAATCCATACTCCTTTGAGCTGGCAACATTCCACACAACCCAGCCAAAGAGGAACAAATTTACGAGTCTTTAGGGTTAAAGAAGAAGAAAAAGATAGAAGAAGAGAGAAAAAGATAGAACAGAACAATATCAGAATCTCACAATTCGCAGTGGAACAACATATTATAAATAAATGAATAATCTTTAAACAAAGAACTATATCAGTTATTACTTTACATCATATTACATTACATTTCATCATCACAGTGTACGACAACAAACAACAACAAACAGCGGAAAGGAAATACTATACACTAGCAATACGCCATGCCATCCAGCTTGCCTCCAGCAACTCCTGAATTCCAGAATATCCTGATAAACCTGACTCTTGACTGCCCGTGTGGAAATTGGTGGGCACCCAGAGTTTAGGAAGGAAAACAATAAACTCCGAGTCAGTCATGTGACTGGTGTGAGAACTTAAAACAGTTTATTTTTTTATCTTCAAAGACAAAATAGAGGAATATTTTAAAATAGATTCGCAATGCTTTTAAAAATGAGACTACCATAAGGCCTCCCGCACACACACACACAATGCAAACGCAGAATCAGAGGAGATTTCTCCTTATGATAGTCAAAGATGCTTGATACGCATTAAAAAGAAACATTTGATATTATTACTATTGCATAGTGTAGGAAAAAATCATTTCGAACATAAAGATATAAATCTTAGCCAACATACCACCATTATCTTATGCCTACTATAGCTAACATGTTCAATAGCAGGTTACCGCCACATTCCACGGCAGGTTATACAACTAAAACCGTACAAGATCGTATTGTTTTCTTTGGATTTCCAACAAATGGCCAGGCCAAGGAACTTCCCATTGCCACATGGGTACGCCTCTGGAAAGACGACCCGAGAACCAAACCAGATCTCTGCCTACACAAGGCCGGGTTACCCCTAACTGGGTAACTACTGACACGAATATGTCATCCCCCGATCGTAACCGATCTATCCGAGGATCCTCGTTTTCCAACAACCACAAAGCAATAAATTTGCAGCAACAACATAGGTTAAGTATCTAGGCTCCATACCATGATACCACCTCTATCTAGAAGGAATGACATACACTAAAGGGGCGCTACCCTCTAATAACCTTGCTGCATCCTTCCTGTTTGACCATTTTCGGGGTGTGAGGTCCGACGAAGTCTCGTCCACAAAGCCACGCTTTATACAAAAGCTGTTCTTTGGGTCAAAAAATGACCAAAGTAATGATCACCAAGATAAATGATCAAACAAATGATTATATCACAAATGATCAAACAATGATCATCCCATAGCAACACTCAGCATGCCACACTACCAAATTGGGAGTATATCACTAATAACCTTCAACTACATAACCTCTGAGCTCGTACGTCTCAGAGAAGGGTGTTAAGCTAAGAGAATAAATTCTCCCCCACCAACAGAAATATATTTGAAAGAAATCAGCTTTATATCTCAACTTGTAATGTCAGACATACAATCCGTACAAGTCTGTTCCGAGCTTGAACAGAACCGAAGGCACTTACAAAGAAGTCCTTGCATTCCGGATAATTTCTAATCACGTCCGGACTTCCCGTCACTAAGGGTGATAAAACCTCTATATCGGAGCTTAGCCGATGCAGAGTAACTCAACGGTAATCCTTCCATTTTCAAAAATATCCGGTCTTCAACACCGATCATCAAATGCAATCCATTACGACGTATCACATATTCGGAATGGGTTATATGACCCCAAGGTCCTTTCCCGGCTAACCCGAATAGTGAGCGCTTATTCAAAAATAAGCGTGGCATTCAAATTCAAACAATCACAACAAATACCTATTTAAAGGTAAATATTGATAGTCGGATTATTTAACTATCAAAAGGCATGCTCAACATCACCAGATTCCAAATAATTTTTCAAATTATTTATTTTCCAAAATATCTTTACAAGATATATATATTTCCCACACTTCAACATTTGAAAACTAATTTTCAAATCACTTTTCACCTTTACCGCTTTTGAAAACAAATTTCAATCAATTTCCTTATGCAAAATACTTTCATTTCAACATGGTTCATTTAAACCAATTAAATAAATCCTTATCGATTTACTTTATATTTACGTTCCAAATCCGTAAATTTATTCGCACACTTCAAAAATAAATCTACGTTTACTTTTAAATAAATTCCCCTTTTCATTTACAAATTCCATAGTGAATTTACATTCCAAAATATTTATGAATATACGATTTCAATTATTCATTTTCAATTTGTCTTCAAAAAGATAAATTCTCAAAACGTTTCATTTCACATTGGAAAAACATTTCCGTACTTATTTATTAATAAGTAATTCACAAATCCATTTATTTTCAACACTTGGAAAATATTCAATATACTTAAACCGAAATTAAGTATATATTTCATTCTTTAAGGAAATCATTCTCTTAAACATATTTATTTCGGCCAAAACGAATGTTGCGCAAAACATCATTGCGACAACCCAAAATCACTACTATAGGGATTCGAAATTTAGATAGATATATAAATCCCAATACTATACAAAAACATTTCCTTTCGGAAATCATTTACTATAACAACAGTGTTATAGTCCATCATTTCCTTCTACTTCTCAAAAACATCTATTTCAACAATAAATGTTGAAATCTATGTATTCGATTCATAATACATTTTAAAACATCGTTAAAACGATTAACTTCATTTTATAATATTCATTTTCCCAAGCATATCCATTTTATTTGATAATATATTCACTGTCCAAAATCGAGAATATACTTCCTTAACCAATTTCAACTTTCAATTTATCAAATTCCATTGATTTCGAATTTATAAACAATGTCTATAAATTCCATTTCTATTTATAAGCTTCGATTTATAAATCTCCTTTATTAATCCATAATTTATATAACTCAATTATATACCAAAAGTCCATATTATAAGTTAAATGCTTATAATCCATTTATTTACAAAATCGTTCTTTTAAAACTTCACAAATTATAAATCTTATTACTTATAAGATTTCATTTATAACCCTATTTTCAACATTAATAGAACTCCTTTTAAAATTCTATTATTTTGATTTATAATATATATATTTTATAAATCTCAACTATAAACCATTTTTGCTTCATCAAAGATTTCAATTTGAATGCAAAAAATCCGATTTGTAAGTTAATTCCTAAAAATATTTTGTCTTACAACATCTATTCATTTTATAACTTCACAATTCATAAATCTATAAATTTTCATTTAGTTATGAAATCCATTTATACTTCATTTTAACACTTATAAAAAATCGTTTTATAATTCCAATATTTTTAGTTTTAAAATATCAAATTTATACATCTTTCATGTAACCCATTTTAAAATAATTCAAAAATCCCAATTTAACTATTTTATAAATTTATTAACTACTTATCTCAAAAATCTCCTTTTGGTTATATTTCACAAAAATCTTAATTTTTATAACATAAAAATTAATAACATTTTAATTATTTAAAATGAATCAATTCAAAATTTTAATAAAACGTATACTTTCAAAAATCACTTTAAAAATTCTTTTAAAAACCAAAATCATTACTTCAAAACTTCAAAAATCGATCCGATGATGCAACAGCACCAAATAGTCAATCACGACATCCAAATATCATATATCAATATGATAATCAACAAATATCACAATATCTGTAAATAAATCAATACAGTTGAGGAATCCAGTTGGATCCCTCCAACCTGTTTCCCTGCGTCCACAAACATTAGCACAATACCAATTCCGTTCCAGTACGGAATTATCGCGGTATATGGGATTTATAAAAATATTATCCGCTTAATAGACGGTGCAATAGGGTCTCATCCGCTATATAATGCGAGAAATCAAATCCAAGTACATAAATAATACCAATTTCAATGTACTGTGAAATATTCGCGGTATATGTTTTTAATAAATAACATCCGCTTACTAACGGCGTATAATGTCTATTTTAACAATCAATAGATAACAATCATTATTCAAACATACATTCAAGAAATTTTAAATCTAACTATTTAAAATTAAAATCGAAACCGATTCGATTGAGTGAGAAGTTCTCACCTTGATTTTAATTCCGTTTTCAGCTTTTATTTCGAATAAAATTAAACGCGTGTTTAATTTTACCCGAAATTTTCACTAGCTCCAAACGACTCCAATCCAGCTCCATCGCATAGTGCTCGACAAAACGAAGCCAACGCAAAAAGTTTCGTCCGAAACGGACCTCGTATGAAAAAGTTATCGCGTTTTAAGGTTTATACGAATTAAAAGATAATTAATTTCAATTTCTTTTCTATTTTTAACCTCCAATCAGATCGTGGCCGTCCATTTTCTTTTTGAAATATCTGGGCCGTGCCCTTATTCATCTTCCCAAACGTTGTTGTGTTCCATCTCCAGTACGTTTACGTGAAGATGAACCCATCCCTTCCAACCTTTGACCGACCATTGCTCCACCATCACTCGACGAGAAGTTGATCGGAGACCGGGGTTTCGAAGCCCAAAGCAAGAACCATCTTCGGCCCAAACATGGCTGAGCTCGGCCTCCACCTGCTCTCGGGATGCGTGAAAAATGCAGCAGCTTCCACCTGGTTTTTCCGTCAATCCCTTCGCCCAAATTCGATCTCCACCGTTGGATAGAGAGATATCGATGCCCTCTACAACTTTGTAGTTGACGACTTTCGCTAATTCCTTACGGATTGAGAGAGATTGAGGAAGAAAGTTTCGAAAATTCTCAGCCATTGGAAAATTAGGGCCGGCTGAAGCAAAACCCTAGGGCTTGAGTGCAAAATGAAATATTGAGGTCCTTATATAGAAAATTTCTCAAAACACTATTCGTTGAAAATTTTTCAAACTCTGATTTACGCGCTGTGACCGGCGTTTCTAGGGTTTATCCCACGTTCCGGACACAATGGAACAGGTTTCGGGAGCCAATTCGATCATCTATACGAGTTACGGCAATAAACGATCAATTTTATATTAAACCGATTTAAATGAATTTCTACGCGTTTTGGCTTGCACCGGACAAACGGTAAATCCGATTGACTTGAAATTTGAAACCATACAATAATATCACATTACGGATCCGATCGAAATCCGAGACTTTTTGAAAAATGATCATTTTAACTCGCCAAATTAATATTAAAACAATTTCGATGCGTTTCGAGCTGCCACGGTCAGACGATAACTCCGATTGCCACGAAAATTGAAATCCAATAATAACAAACTATTACGGATCCAATGAAATTTGTTTCGTCCAATTCTGAGACTGTTTGAAAATTGGCTATTTTTCAGTCGATAATTAAATATTAAAATATTCAATTTTCACAAATAAACTTTTAATTTGATTTTAAAAGTACTAAAATATCGTTCTAACTCGATAAAATAAAATTTTACAAATCATTTTCAATCATATTTAACTCAATATTCAATTATTTCTGTGATTTCAACTATTAAATTATCGATTTAATTATCCAATTAAATCTAAATATTCGAATTTAAATTCATTTGACTTATAAATCTTACTTATTAATATTTAAAATTAATTAAATATTCAAATTTAAATTATCGAAAATTCTGGGTCGTTACAAAAGGCCAAGTTGTTTATTTAATTTAAACAGTTTAAATTCAACAATTGAAATCAAATTACATTTATCACCGATAAATCATGGATATATCAAGGCATATCGTAGAGCATCACAGAATATCATTAAGTAAATATCAGAAATCAGATATTCTACACAACAATCCATAAGCAATATCTTTGAGCCTTATTGTAATTAATTCAGATTTAATCAATTAATGGAGAGTTAATTACTTAACACCGTTTAATAAATCATTAATTATCAATTAATTACTTATTCCACTCCAAATTATTTAATTAATAAATCATTTCTTAATCAATTATTAAGTCATAATTACTTAATTATTTTATTCACACTATTTAATTAATTACTTCCTAATCAATTTATTTAACCTTAATTAACTATTCCTTAATCATTAATTAATAACCTTAATTATTAATTAATAAAACTTAATTACCCATTTATTAACTGCTAATTACTTAGTTAATCATTTATTAATTCTTAATTAAATTACTTAATTAGTTAACCATTAATCATTCATTAATTAACTTAAGTAGTTAATTACAATTTATTTATCACTTAATCATTAGTTTATCAATCTTTAATTACAATTGTAAAGTAATTATTCTTAATTACTTTCTAGAAATAATTCATTTAATTTTAATTATTCAACATAGTTAACATTTAAAAGTCCTCTTTAAATTTTGAAAATCAATTATATTACTAACTACAAACTCAATTGTTAATTAACTTTATACTTAACTAAGTTAATTACTTAATTGAAATATTAATTAAGAGTTTAAACATTTTAAAGTATTAACTAAATAATTAAAACTTGTATTAAGGACTTAACTCAAATTGTTAATCATTTTATTAAGTTACCGTGTCTAAGACTTGTTTGAAAACCAAACTGCTTTACTTATTTTATTCATACTGCAGTTTGAAAAAGGAAGCACCCGAGAATCTCATGCCTTAACTCGAATAATACTTCGAGTCCCTTCACGCCTTTCCCCGAGACTCTCCCTTGTTCTTCTCGCAACCTTCCTCTTCTTTTTATTATATTTCCAGTAAGTTATAGTTTTAAACTAAGGTATAAATAGCATTAGGAAACCTATTCACGCACACGATCAAAACTCGAAGCTAACACCTCACTTATTCGAGCACGACTCGAGATCGTTCTCTTGTCAACAACGCTGACACAACTCACCGCCGTACACGTGCACGGAGGCGACACCCAGCTCCGACGAACACCAACTCCGGAGGCACATCACAAAACACCCACATACTCAAAATCCAAGCTCAAATCGCCTACAGAAATTTCGAATTGAAAATCAACAGTTCGATCGAAATACAAAACTCAATCCAGTCAACAAGATCACCTCGCCACCGCCCCTCACTCATTCGGAGACACCTAAAATTCAACCACACCACGACAACACACCAAGCAATCACCCTCCAGAGATTCGTGCAACTCGATCGCGTGTTGATGACGAACTCGACACATTACAGACATGACCAAAACTAGAGCCCAAACCCTAAAATGATCTCGTTCGACCAATTCTTGTATTTGAAAAATAATTCAACAATTTTCCCAACCTCATAGATATTCAAACTTGCTTCAAAACAAATTTCAACGTTTATTATTGATTCAACCACTAGAAATTTATAGAATTACAATTTTTATTCAAATGCGAACTACTCTTGAATTACTGTACTAAAAATCTTTCTTTTTGTTATAAAAATCATCAATTTCAGTAAGGATTCAAGTTATAATCTTGAATTAGCTTCTTGTAACAATCGGATTTATCAAATTATTGCATGATTGCCTGTAAACAAGGCTTCCAGTAGAAATATTTCACTAATCATGTTTTAACCAGCTTGAAAAACCTTGTTTAAGCTTTTAAAGATCTTATTTGATTGCAACTGAAAGTTTTACAATGATTTAATGGTTATAAATTTGATTTTGAAAGGAAATATGTAACCTGTAACAATATACAGAGCATCACAGTATTATATTTAAACCATAACATATGCAAACCATATTATCAATAAATCCAGAACTATTTTTAATCAACTTAAAGTTTTAAAATTGATGTTTACTCACCTGAAGATCTTTGAACAGAGAATACTTGATGTTATGAACACCTTAAGTTTGAAACTGTCTTGAGTCTGTTTTTGAAACTGTAGCTTTGAATTTAATTTTTGAACTTGCTTCTTTTTTTCTTTTTTTTTCTTTTTCTCAGGTTAGCAAAGTTTCATGCTGAACGAACTCAATAGAAAATTGTAAAAATATATAAGTAGAAGAAAGTGAATTGTAAGGGAAGGTATTATCTGGTCAAGTTTTCTTCCTTTGGTTTTGATTGATCAGATCTTTATAAGTATTTTGAACTGACAAAATATTGGCTGAGAAGATGGTAATTAATGCATGTTTCTTAATATGTTTACACTATTATAATTATGTTTGGCTGCAGAAAGATATTTATATATACTTTTGCAGGTAGGCTTGGCTTATGAATAAAGATATTTGTTTTAGAGATGTTTGTTTTATCTGACTTCTAGCTTCCATCATATACATATATATACACACACTTATGCTTATCTTATTTTATACTTTGTTCTTAACATTTCCAGTTTATGTTGCAAGCATACACTAACACTTAATTCTTGTTCTTATTTATTTACATTTGTATTTTATATTTTGACCATCAATTATTTAAATTAGATTCATAAGTTTTACTTACATTTATACTTATTTTTATATTTATTTCTATTTGTATTTTAACTATTAATAATTAAGTTATATTCATATGTTTACTTATTTATATTTATATTTTATATTTTAACTATCAATATTTAAATTATATTCTTATGATCTACTTATATTTAATAATTATATTGATAGAATTAGATTCTATTTTAAACATTATTTTCTATATATTTCATTTTTATATATATGTTTACCAAATGATAATAAGATGGAGCATTTTAATTCAATTATATAAGAAAGATTTTATTGTAAATATTATTAAGAGATTTATTTCAAATTTTCAAATCAATTTCCTTTCAAGAATACAAATCCATACAAATAAATGGCAATTATCCCAAAAATCCTATTTACTTTAAATTGATCAGATTACATTTTATTTAATTAGATTAAATATTTATTAAAATAATAAGGCCAAAATCCAGGGTCGTTACAATATGTTACCTATTTAATCAATCTCTTAAATTTAATTAGGAATAAATTGCGACTAAATGTAATTAAATATTACATTAATATAAATTAAGATGAATTTGGAGAATTTGATGTAATAAGATATAAATTAATGCTAACTATACCCATAAGGTAAAGATTGATTGTAATAATAGATGTTAAGAATGGAATAATTTAAGAAATAAATAGTGGAATATGAAATGAACAATAAATAGTTGTGGTATAATAAGAATTCGTTTGAAATCTATTATTGGATATAAACTGAAATAATAGTTGTTGAAATCCATTAGTTGAAAAGAAAAGACAAGTGCGTTGTAAGTAATATGTTCAACATAAGAACTTACATTTTAAATTAAATTAAGATAAAAGATTTTAATGAAATTCAAGCTTTGACTTGAAAAGAATGAATTGTACGTTTTCTTCTAACCGAAATACCAAATGTTCAGTTTGAATAAAGGATGGAGTGAATATTTTAATGAAAGAATAACATAATTTGTTATTTGAAATGCATCTTGGAGAAGTTGATTTTCAATAAGGTAAGAAAATTTACTTTGTAAATACTGTGTGAATTTTGTTGTGTATGAAATTTATAAACATGTTTGAATTGGTATAAATGAGAAGAAAACAGTGTTTGTAAATAGAATTTGTTGAAATTAGTAATGAAATGAATTGGAATAAATTAATTGAAATGTTGTTAATTAAAAGGAAACATAAATGAAATTGTAATGAATGGGTTAATATAGAAACTTGCATTTTGTGTCAATATGGAATGAACATTTTAATTAAGATACTTGCATGTTTTGAGATGTATAAAAATAATTTCATTTGAAATATGTATGATTTTGGAAAAAATAAATTTTAGGATAAAACACATACACACACATTAATATCCAAATTTCTAAATATATCAGAGGGTTCATGGTTATGCAGATGTTGTGGAATCAATTAGAGTCACCTTTAATTAACAATTGTACATTAATTACATATGTTCACATATATTTAATTTTCCATTTCACATATGGTTAAAACATGTAAATTTGTTGCATTAACGTGACCGTTAGAGTAATAAAAAAAGTAAAGTAAATCATTTTATAATGCATAGATAGATATATGTTAATTAATTAATAAAATTGGTTTGAGTAACATAAACAAATGAATAGACTAATTGATTGATAGACTGTTAATTGATTGATTGCGCTAATGGAGTGTGCACATTTATTAACGTAAAATGAGTGTTTGAATAACGAATAAGATGATAAATATGTGTATATTTGGGTTTTTTGAAGTGAATTAATAGGAGTAAGTTTTGAAATTTGAATCCCAAAGGTTTGTTTATAGTATATAAGTGGTCTCTTCATTTACTATGCATTTATTATCACATCCACATTCTCTTTATTTTCATTTTCAAGCTCTGCGTCTCGGTTTCACTTGAGCATCCATTTAATTATTAGACAACTCATTCGTTTCTTTTTAGTTAATAACTTATTAATTAATAATTTCCTCATTCTTTTCATTTTTTTCCCATTTGTTCGTTTGCTCCTTTCAAGTGCTTTACCTGAAGTTTTTTTCCCTTTTTCATTTTTAATGTGAACATCCAAATTAATTTCCATGCCATCTAATTAGCATTTCATATTCTCAATTTTTGAAGTTTATTTCGTTCATGTGTTATTAGTTCCTGTAGTTTCCTTTCATTAGCAAATCTTTCTTCTGAAGCTTCATATTAAGGGACAGAAGATATAATTTTATCTTTATTCATATATTTATTCCTTTACTTTACCTCCTTCAATACTACCATTTTAAAGCTGTTCATATTCTTACTTCATTTCAACTAATAGTTTGTTTACATATACTTCATTAGCTTTTCATTTCTTTCCATCATCATCCCTGTATCCTCATTTCGTTTTTCAAATCTCATCTTCTGTAGCTTCATTCTTCCAAATAAACTTCCATCTCATTTCTCTCTCTCTCTCTTCATTTTCCTCCTCCTTCATTTTTTCTTCTTCCTCAATTCTCCTTCTTCTTCTTTTTCCTTTCAAAGCTTCCCTTTTCTTATTCTTATTCTTCAAATCTTCTTCTTCTTTATCAAAGCTACTTTTTCTTTTTCAATTCTTCATCTTCTTTAAATTTTCTTCTTCTTTTCCAAATATTATTCCTTTTCGAAATTCTTTTCTTCAAATCCAGATCTATACAAACTTCTTTATCTCTTCCAAAACTATCTATAAAAAAAATAGAAGATTAAGATAGCATGGAAACAAATCAAAAGGAGGATGTAGTAGTGGATCCAAATCCGACTAGAAAAGGGAAATCCATAAAGTGAGTGTTTTAACCCACTTATAATTACTAAACCATCTTATGTTAGTTACATTGAATTTATGATGTGATTTGGAATTGATTGGTTGATGTTTGGTATATTTAAATTGTCATTCTAGTCAAATTTAACTTTTATTGCATTTAATCACCGTTTAATTTAATATTGAATTTAATTGTCAATTTAATAACTGTAAATGATAATCGTTTATCTATTGATGTTTATTGGTAGATTTGGGTGATGATTGTGATGTATGTTTAATTGTTGATATTGGATGATTTGATGTTAAATTTATATTGTTATAACCCAGCAGGTTCCCTTAATTACTGTTAGAAAATTCATATGGGTTGAAATGATGCATACCCGAACGATCATATAAAATAGGAGAAAATCGTTGTGGGTTGAAAGATGAACCCAAGTGATTTTCATTGATTTGGAATTTGGGGTTGCCGGTTGAAATAATATATACCCGTAAATTATTTTTTCGGATTGAAGTGATAAATATCTGTATCACTTGACCATAGGGTAGAAAATTATATACAAACACCGGATCGGTTAAATTAAAATTAAAAACACTTAAATCTTAAATTGGATTAAATGATATTTTGAAGGAAATTGATTTATATAAATTGAATTACTTTGATAATCCATGTTTGAAGTTTGGAATGGAAATTGGTTTAAATTGAAATTCTAAGGTATTTTAATCTCTTTTAAATCTATTTAAAGTATTTTAACCCATTTTAATCTATTTTAAACCTATTTAATCTATTTTAAATTATATTAATCTATTTTAATCAATTTTAAACTATACTACGCTATTTTAATATATTTAAAATTATATTAATATATTTTAATCTATCTAAACTAAATTAATCCATTTTAATCTATTTTAAAATGGTATTAACCTGTTTTAACCTATTTAAACTATATTAATACATTTTAATATACTTTAAACAAAATTATGTTGTTTTAATCTATTTTAACTATATTAAACTATTTTAAAAACTATTTAAACTATCTAAACTATTTTCTGAATTTTAGGCTTTGTAAAGTGGAAGTTTTATATTTAAATCCTTAATTTTTAAGTAGAATATGATTTAATGATTTTATAACATAAGTAGGGATTTAAATGACATATTTGAGGAATATAATTATTTAAATGAGGGTTTAATCTATTTTTGGAAATTCAAGTTCGAAAGTAATATGATTTCTAATGTGATATAATTTTGAAATTAAACATGATTTTGAAAATAATATGGTTCGGATAATATGATATGTTGATATAAATTATAAATTAGTTTTGGAAATGTAAAAGAATCATCATGTGTGAAATAAGTGTTTGGTTGTTAAAGAGACCGGGATCGGACATTGTCATACTCTCTGCCAATTCCGAAAACCACTTTAACAACTATATACGTGGCGGAGATTCCAGAAATGATGTGAGATGGTTTGGCAAAAAATTCTGTATGAGGTATTTACATGACCTTGACTCTCGTGAGTCAGCTTAGATGTGACTAAAACAGGAGCCATGTCGGGCCAAGGTCATTCCTCCGATCGGACACATTTCTTTGATGCCATATCTTGACTTTGTGATGATTTAGTGGCCATCCCTTGATTTGGATAATGGGAGTGTGTTCCACGGTGGGCCGTAGCAGCTACTGTACGTTACCACTAGTCCAGATCCACAATTGGTGTATTTACCCTGGCATTGCCCCGAGTGCCGTGTTCACATGCCATAATGCACTTCCATAAGTTTGTTTTGTGTCGTAACTATGGAGTGCTCCCTGATAGCCCACCAGTTTATGGTGGAGTTTACAGTATCCGTATAGACTACGATAGTATATAAAATGTGTTAAGGGGGATAAGGGCAACGCCTTAACAGTATTTTAATACTTTACTTTACTGTAACATTATTATAATAGTGTATTGTTCTACATAGTAGATAGTTTAACGGATCCTTAGGAGATGGTAATCATGAACATCTCTTAAGTTATTGCACTCAAGCTAGACACTGGATAGGAGATGTAAAAACCCGTAAACATCTATGACGCCATTACACTCATATTTATTTACAGTTGATTTAACTTACATAAGATCTTTTATTTCCGATAAGAATGTTTTGTCTTTTCAATTTTCTCGGGTCACCCTGAGCTTTTCAGTATATCGAAGACTGCTTTTTGGAGGATGAAGACGTAGATTAGTATACTATTATTACTTATTATATTATTTCCACTGTATCATGTTGTTCCGTTGCTTTGTTATTTATTTCTATTGAATGTAACTCTGATTCTATATCATAAAAGTATCATCAAATATTATTTGTAAACAGCTTCATGAACTGTTTATTTGATTATTATATCTTGTCATTCCGCTGCGAGATTCTGTATTTGTTTACTTTCTTTCCATGCTTTTTCTTATTTACCCCATAACAATCCTCCCTTTTGAATGGTTTGAGTTTGATATGTGAGGTTTATTGTCGATTTTAAACCGTCAAAAAAGGTGGGTCGTTACAATATGTCAAAAAAAGAGATGGTATTCTCATATTCATAAAAATGAAGCCCGAAAATGCACTGTAAATAAGTTGAATTTTGACGTAGTTAAGCTCACAAATGAAAGAAATGCTAAACATAAAAGTTATAGCCACTGGAATTCTACATGATTCGAAGAAAATATATACTTCCTTTGGATCATCTTTTGAGGATTTATGCTCGAATGGAAAAGAGTTACTCTCGGCATTTAAAAATGGGCTTGAGAATGTATTTGAAAGAGTGGAAATTTTAGTATAGTTAAACTTAGAAAGTGTGACGACCCACCTTTTCGAATGGTTTAGATCGACAATAAACCACGCATGTCTAACTCAAACCATTCAAAAGAGATGATTGTCAATGAGATTTAATAAGAAAATAAGAGAAAGGAAGGAAAAAATTACAGAAACTCGTAGTGGAATGATAAAATATGATAATCAAATAAATAGTTCAAGAAGATGTTTTACAATATAAATTTGATTACGCAAATTTTTACAACATAATCAGAGTACAAATAACAATATACCAATAATGATGCATAGGAATAATACTAACAATATAATATACTGAACTCTATCTTCGTCCTTCTGAAATAATGTTTTCAAACACTGAAACGCTCAGGCTGACCCAAGCGTAATGAAAAGACAAAACACTCGAGTCGAAACTAGTATTTCTTATGAACGTTAAATCAACAATAAGTAAATATGAGTGTAATAGCTTCAGAGTTGTTTACGGGATTTCACATCTCCTGTGTAGTCTATAACGTGCATGCAATAAATTAAAAGATGTTATAGGATTTTTCAGCTCCTAAGGATCCGTTAAACTATTTATATGTTAACTCCGCTTTGAAAATAACCCTACGACCTAACGACTTAAGAAGTGGACGACCTAACGACTTAAGAAGTGGACAACCTAATGACTTAATAAATGGGACGACTTAACTGCTTAGAGAAGTAAGCGACCTAACACATGAAGCGACTTACAGGAGGCCACGACCTAACGACTTAAGAAGTGGACGACCTAACGACTTGAGAAGTGGACTACTTAACGACCTAAGTACTTCACGACCTAAAGAGATAAAGCGGCAGTGGCCTAAGCACTTCGCGACCTAAAGAGATAAAGCGGCAGCGACCTAGTGCTTTCACGACCTACTTTAAAGCGTTCATGTCTTAGCACTTAGTGATTGAACCATGCCGCTTTCTGTTAGGTCGCTAGGACCTACTAGTTAGTTCAGATGGCCAGGTGCGAACCAGTTAGGTCGTAACCCATATCCCCTTAACTTGCTGACGACTTATGACCCATCTTAGGCCGTAGCCTACGACCTACGACTTACTTTAAGTTGCTCACGACTTAAGGCCTGTTCGGAATTTCCTATAAATACGGCGTAAGCTCCAATATAGAGGGGACTTTTCGGATCATTCTCAGAAGCATCAACACCCTTCCATTTTCTCAACTCAAGCAGCACTTCAAGCACTCAAACACCAAGGACATTACAACAAACTTCAAGAGAAAATCTACATCATTCGACATCATTCGACATGAATTTGAAAGATTATTTGACATCGAAGTTTGAGCTACTAGTCTAAAGTGTGTTGTAATTGAAGAAAGTTGTACAAGTTGTACTTGAATCATCAATAAAGAGATTTAAAGTGGACGTAGGCTTGACAATAAGCCGAACCACTATAAAAGCTGTGTCTTTTACCGCTTTACTGTTAATTTTCTGCTTACTTCTAATTCCCGTATTGACGGTGGCGCTTTCACACTTACACTACTTGCATCGGGGTGTTAGCGTCTGATTTTCACGTTAACATTATATATAGTAAGATACGCTATATATGTATTGTCTATCAGTAAAGTGAGTATTTTTCTTATCGTTAAGGCTTTACATTAATCCCCTTTAACACATTTTTGAGCAGGTAGTCTATGCAGGTCATGTAACACAACCAGTAACGTCGGTAGCAAATGAGTCCCCTGTAGGTACCATACCAAAACAAAATCGAAGTGGGCACGAATAAGGATAAAGAGTATGACAAAGCATGTGAGGCGATGCTTTAGGTAGGATACTACCGTTTTGCGTTTCCTAACTAGTGGTAACCCCTAACGGCCCACAACATTCAATACCCACAAAAATCAAATCAAGGTGCACCGATAAAGCCAACATCAATATAGTAATATGAAGAGATGTGTCTACTAGAGGTAGCCTCAGTGGTCAGGTACGACTCATATTTTAGTCATTCCAAATTGACATAAGTGTCAGGGTCATCCATCATCATTCTCTTTCTTCAAATCCAACAAACACCAACAATTCAACCTCTACATTCAGGATATCATCCACCTCATATACAGTTGATAAAGTGGTTCCAATATTGATAGAGAGTATGCCAATAAGAGGCCTGGTCTCTTTACCAACCAAGCGTCATTTTTCACACCGGTTTAGTTCTTTTCCGTTTCAAAATCGATTCATATTTGACATCAAAATATTATATTCACTTCAAAAAACTACCTTTTTTTCAAAATACCATATTTAAAATATATCAATTTCACTTGAAGATATCATTTCAAATTCCAACTTAGTTTATAACCCCATTTAACCACATTCGCATTTAAATCAGCAACTTAAATATAAACATCTCAACTTTGCACAGTTTGAAGTTTTAGAAAATAGTTTGAATAGTGTTAAATAGTTTTAAATAGTTTAAATAGTTTAGATAGTTTGATATAAAATGGTCTGAGTATTGAAAATGGTTCATATAGTAAAATAGTTTTTAAAATTTAAATAATTTGAATATTAAAAAGATAGATTTTAAACAGTTTATGTTAAAATAATTTACTATAAAAAAAGAATTCAATCAAACTGTTTCCTTCCATTTCATAAATCTGGACGCATATCTAAGTTCAAATCAACAAACTCAATTTACAATCTTTCAACCCAATTGACAATTCAGTTTCAAATCTGCTTTATTTCAATTTGAATTAAGTATAATTTTCGAAACTTTTATCTTTAACTTCAAATTCAATTCAACGATCCTATTCAATGATTTAAATTTCAATCCAATTCTTAATTTAAACCATTTCAAATAAATATTAGTTTCAAGTCCAATTTAAATTTACTGATTTAAATCACTCATATCAAATTAACCTTATTGTTCAATTTTAAGATAAAAATCATTAAAATAATTCAAGTTTTAAAATTAACATCATATATCGATTATAACTTCACAATTTCAATTCAATTCTTTAAAGAAATTTCTTTTAACCAATTTCAGTTTCAACATTTCAAAGCTTGAATTAGAAAATAATTTAATTCATATAAATCCACAATTTATTATGTTTTAAAATAATTTTATTAACTAAAATCCAAAAATCAATGTTTTTAAAACCATTTACTTTAACCAATCTGGTGTCCATACATAATTTTCTACTCTATGGCAAGTAATCAGTTATTTCAATTTAAATTATAGGGACGGATATATATCATTTCAATTCAAATCAAAGTGTGATTGGTATATATCATCTCAACCTACTTCTTAATTTATTAAAAATAATTCAAATAACAGTTTATATGCTGTCACTTAATGTATAAAATGATAACAGAGATATATAAAAATGAACAAAAATCCAACATAATCAACATCCAAGTCAGCCAGTAATTCATAATAATTAACTGGTTATCAATACCAGGTATTTAACTAGCAATTCAATTTCAGTATTAATTTAAATGAAAATTTAATTCAAAAAATTAAATTTCGATTAAAATGTCAATTTAAACTACCAAACAACAACCAATAACATTCTAATCGCTTAATAAATTTAACTCAACAAACATAAGAATATTTAGTATTGCGGTAGTGGGTTAAATCACTTGCATTTGATTTAAAGCCCACTAAAAATCCAAAAAAGCCCAAAATTCCAACAGTCTCCAAATTTATCCAAACTAGTTTATTGTCTAGAATTTCGAGAACCCAATAGAAGAAACCGATCCAAATTGTAACAACCCGCATATTTATCGATTTCATATTTAAATATTTTATTTAAATATTTTATCGTTCGTCGGATTTTGGTCCGAAAAGCTACTTTTTGCAAACAGTCGAATTGGGACTTGAGACCACCCCCATTGAGTTTAAAATCTCGTTTGCAACCTTTTTGAGTATAAGCTTCGATATGTTTGGAGATAGTTGATTTTTGCTACTTTTTCCCGCTTATGACTTTGGTTTGGACTGCACCCTTATTAGCTCAGCCCAACCCCCTTCTCTTCATAACTTCTCCTCTTTACTCAAACACTACAAGCTAAAGTAAAAATGGTGGAAGAGAATGGGAAATAGAAATTCCTAAGCCCTGGCTTGCTTTGCAAATCCAACTTCTAGCTCCAAACTCAAGTACCCATTGGTAAGCATCTCCTTCTTCTTCTCCAACTCTTTCTCTCTTTGATTTCAGAAATTTCCTAAACCTAATTTAGGAAATATTTCTCCTTTAAGCTTAGATTCAAGCTTGTTGGGTTGGAATTGAAGAGTGATTGTTCTTACCATTGCTCTATAGCTTCTTCTTCAATTGATTTGGGTTCAAAGGTGAGATTTTTATCTCACATATTAGTCTATAATTATCTTCGATTGTTAGGTATGAATTCCTAACGTTTATTCGTGTGCAATTGATTTTGGTTTGGATCGATTTCATGTATATTCCAATTTTTGGTGTTTTGGTCTAATTATGAAAATCCTATTATGGATATTTGGACATTGATATTTGAGGCGTATCGAAGAGCCGTTTAGGCTGGGTTGTCGTTCGACGTAATTCCTTAGTCATCGCCATTTACTCGTCCGATCATTTTCGATATTCGTTTGGCCATTTTTGGCCTAGGTTCAGGGAATGCCCTGAACCCCAGATTCAGACGTCTGAAACGGAATATTCAGACGTCTGAATATTGTCTGGGAAGCTTTCTATTCCCAGATTCAGACGTCTGAATATAGGGTTTCAGACGTCTGAATTGGTTCTATTTCAAACAGAAAGAAAATAGGCTAGACGTCTGAAACACTTGGTTCAGACGTCTGAATTGTGTTCTGGAAATCTTTATATTTCCTGATTCAGACGTCTGAACCACTTGTTTCAGACGTCTGAAACTGTTGTGTTTTGCCTATTTGCCTATTCGCTTGAGAATTCCAATTTAAATCGATTCGTAATGATTCTATTTGTTGTTATCATTTATTATAACTTTGATGACTCCTTTTTAGGGATTTTTGAATTTCCATTTCGATGGATTCTTTATCGTTTTGTTTTGATTTTTATTCACGTCTTTGAATGTGAATTTTAGTGATTGATTGTTCCAACAATCTTCTTTGTGATTTGTCACTTTAAAAATATAAAGGTTTTCTATACTAGTAGTAAATATCAAAACTCTTTCTTCAAATGATTTCAACACTATTTTATTGCAAAGATCGTTTTCTCAAACCGATTTCTAATCTATTAGTATATACAAACATTTACCTCACTCGTATGAGAAATCTAATTAAACGGCTTAGTAAAACAAGTGGTATGAAACGCTTGCGTTTACTTCGTCGGTTAATTCTCGGACTTGTTCGATTGAACCTTTTGTGACAATTTCCTAGTGGAGATCTACAGTTTGTTCGTAAATATTTGAGTTAAGGAAGTGGTTATGGGACATGAAGCTAAACTCATATATTTACTAGCTTAGTGTAATCGACACTTCTCGTTGATCACGACGATCATCTTTGTGATTTAGACTAGCAATGTGTGATGTCTCTTTGTCTACGAAGGAGACTAAACCCCGTTTTGTGGAGTTTCGACTCAATTTAGTGGGGTAGAAACCCATGGTCTTCGGGCCGTTTGTGAAGCTTTAGCTCAATTTGTGATGGTTAGCAACCATGGAATTAGCGTTCCGTTTGTGATACACGTGTTGGTGGGCTTTATGCTCCCGTTTGTGATAGGCCTCCCCCTCTTTGTGATTTCTGGATTTCTTGAGATGATTTCTAGAATTTGTGTTTCACCAATTTTCGTGATTTCCATCGACAAGCTTTATCGATATTTGTGCATTGGTGAATTTGTGTGTCATTGACTTTTGTGATTGACATTGATATTATCGTCAATATTTATGGTTTGGTGAACTAAATTAGGAGTATGACGTTTCTGTGATTCTTGTGTAGATTTTGTGACATTGAATAATCCCTTGATGATTTTCAACTGCTTATATATCACAGCTTGGCATTGTGATTATTATGTGTTCAGTCATATCTCTTATTCTATATTGTGTCATCTGATATTTATAGTTAGACTGATCCGTTTATTATTTTCTTATCAAATAATACTCGGGTCAGACAGAGATGTTACAGGTGCTTCTGCTTGACTTCTTCCCAGGGATTCATTACTCTGACTTTTGGCAAACTACTTAGATTAGTAGTTTATTTTGTTGTATACACTTGAGATATAGACTCATAGTTGTATTCTTTTGTATAGCACGTGTTGCTATTCTTTTGTATTATTGTGGATCATTTTGACCACTACTCTGATATACACTTCCATATGTTAATCATATATTCATATCTTCTTCCGCCTTTGTGATATGAATTGTCTGTGACTGATTTATGTTATGTTTATTTCTATATTTGTTTCTGAAGATATTATAGCCACTGTGTAGTAGCTTTGAGTTTGTGTCGGTATGTCGGATTTTCCTCTAGAGAAGAAATGCATGTTATACTATCTGATATATCGATGCTCGCGCAAAGCAATTACATGGATGGTCGCTCCTCAACAGCCTTATTCTTCGTGCTAGTTGACAGCATTCACCGTAATGTTCTTGGCTAGCATGGGTATAGAGGTGGGGCGTCACAGCTTGGTATCAGAGCCAAACTTAGGAACAATATGGAATATTATAACAAGGATCATCGTCCTAAGTCCATCTTAGGAGTCGTGCTTTAGGATTTTATTCGGGTCTTCGTACCGTTCTATCCTATTTTCTTTTATGATTCCTTGTTTTATCTATCAATATTGCTTGATATTTATTTTGAGAATAACTTTCCCCCTTCTTTCTTTCTTAAAGAAGAGAAATGGTTAGACCTGGCCGTCCCAGCGCCGGTCAATCTAGTGCTACTACTCAGGATGGAGTATTTATGTCTGCCCAACAACTTCTTGATCTAGTAAAGAACGCTCAAGCAGCCGGACCCATTCCAGAGCCTACTCATCCTAGATCCAGTTTTTCACGCTTGTGCAAAGACTATACCGATTTGGGTGGATGGCCATTCAAAGGATCCGAGAGTGTTATAGAAATTCAGGCTTGGCTCAAATCATGCGATCGCATCTTTTCTCGCATGAACCTTGTTGACCTTCATCGAGTCCAAGTGGCTTCTAGCATGCTCCAAGAAAGAGCGCTAGATTGGTATGAGCTCTTGACTTCGGAAATTATCGAAGCGGATCTTACTTGGGAGCAATTCCGGGAAAGATTCGAATTGAAATTTGTGCCGGAGGCTGAAAAAGTAACTTTGGCCCGGCGTTTTATTGACCTTGTTCAAGGTGAATCTGCTGTGACAGACTATGTCGCATCCTTCGAATCTCTGTCCAAATACGGGGTTGAGTACATTAATACCCCATTGAAGAAAAATCATAGATTTGTTTATGTCTTGAATAAGAATCTTAAGAAGCCATTACTTCTGAAACTTGAGGTTTCATTTGATCAGCTTATTGATATCGCTCTTCGTCTTGAAGAGGCCGATAATGAAGGTGATGTCGAAGTTGTGCGTGCCCAACAGAACTTCGACAATAACTTGAAGAGGCCTATCAAATTCAAAGGCCTCGATTCTAATAAGAAAGGGAAGCAGCAAACTCTGGTAGCAAGATTTCCTACCTCTAGTCGTGGACGATGCTACAATTGTGGTTTCACAGACCACCGTGCAAGGGAGTGCTCGAAACCCTCTTTTGTCGTTATTGCAAAGGTTCGGGTCATCTTTTATCTTTGTGTCCTAAGCTCCTAAGCAAGAGAGAAGGAAAGCTGCAAGCCCCTGACAACTCTTCTCTTGGTCAAGGTATTTTCATTCAATCCTTGATGGCATTGTTTTATTTCGTGAACTTTCTATTTGAGTTCTTTTTGATATGGGTTCATCTCATTGTTTTTATATCAAAAGAACTTGTAGATTCTTTTCTTTGAATATTTTGGGCTTGATGACTTCTTTGAGAGCTGGGAATCCGGATGGTTGATCCGCAACACTCAATTTGCTTTCTATTGATGTCGAAATTATTTTATGTGATTTATCTTTCCGAGCCGATATTTTTACTTAGGCTTCGGAATTGATTTTTGTAAGGATTGGCTTAATCGTTGTGAAGCCCATATCCTATTTTCTCATGTGGACTATTCCTCTTCGACATTTTCAATCTGTTAAGCAGATTTCTATTTTTCCTTTATGATTTTGATTCCAACTTGATGGCATCGTTTTATTCCTTAAGCCCACTTATAAGGAAAGTGCTATTTCTCTCATTCATGTAGTTAGAGAAATTTTCCGGTACTTTTGAGCTTGTCTTAGGATTATCACCTAAGTAATCTTTTGTGTGGTGCTAAGGTCTTTTCAGTTTGACCTTGCCACCGATTATCATTTGGCTACGAGTCGCATGAGTTAGCATTCCACTTACGCACTCCGCACTCGTTATGATTCTAATGAATGACTTATTTTGTCATTCAATTTGTCCAGCTTATTTCATCCATTTTATATATCAAATATTCTATGAATATTTCGATGAGACCATTCTTTTATTTATTGATTTTTGGATGAAAGTAGCAATTTAAAATTTTGCAAATCTTTTTCATAAGATTTATTTAGAAGTATAACTGGATTTTTGTTCTTAAAACGAACAAAGAATATTCTTAGAAGTTTTTGAGAAACTTACTTATCCTATAGAATACGATTTTGTGATTGTATTGCCCATTTAGTGTTTTAAGAATTTTGGTCGATGCGCTTGATCAACGTTATCGATAAGAATCTCCTAAACGCTTTGATGAGACAATCAGACACGATATATTGACTTGTAAAAATGTAAATTTTTGTAGAAAGATTATTACATAAAAATAAAAATGTAATTTTGAAAGTTTTAACTTTTCGGGTAAGAAGATTATTTAAAAGAACTCTTTCTTTCGATACTCTTATTCTTGTGATTCCTGAAGGGGAACCAAGACTTTGCTATTTGTACCGGTACTAGTCGTATTGGTTTGGATGCCATTCTCTTGCAAAGGAGAACGTGCTATCACTTTTGCTTCTAAATCATTATAGCTTATCGGGACTAGATATGCCACTCATGATCTAGTGCTCGCGGCTATGGTTTTTACTTTTGGAATTTGGCATTATCACATTTGGATGAGAAATTTGTTCTCTACCTCGATCATAAATCTTTGGAATATTTATTTTCTCATAAGGAACTTCATGTTGACTCGAGTTCCTAGCATCTTATGATCTTGATATACTTTTATTCCTGAAAGGGAAATCGTGTTGCTAATGCGCTTTATCGTAAGCAACAAGTGGATGATTCTTTGATAATGTCTGAATGGAATTATCTTTTAATTAATTTCATCGGACGTTTTGATATACTTCGTTTTATTGAGCTTTATCTCATTCCTTTTATGGACAAGTGTCCGGTGTTCTTTTATGGTGTTCGGTTCATCGGATGTACTGTTATTATACTACATCGATGTTCCGTCTTATCTGGATTCGTTGGATGTACCGTTTGTACTACATCAATGTCTTTGCTATTTGATTCATTGGATGTACCGTTTGTACTACATCAATGTCTTTGCTATTTGATTCATTGGATGTACCGTTTGTACTACATCAATGTCTTTGCTATTTGATTCATTGGACCTACCGCCTCCGCTGCGCCACATATGGTCCTGCCACATGGACCCGTTGCCGCTGCTGAAGATCGCCATTTTTTGGTGAATTGAGGCGTTGTTTACATGATTGAACCATATGGAAGTAGACCGCATTGCTTCCTCTTCCAGCCGCAACTCCCTGATCATCGATTGGTCGACAATCCATCGTTGATCGTGAAACCCTTAAGTGGACGGCCTAAGCTGTTTTGGTGATTTTTGGACAAACTGACACTCGATTGCATAAAGTAACTATAGAAGCAAAGTGCTTTCGTGGAGAGCATCACGATGATATATTATATGATAGGGTTCGAGCAGTTTGAATTTTGAAGTTTGATTTGGAATCGCAATTTAGGGTTTGAGATGTCTGCCATTGAGAAGGAACAGATTAGCTAGGAATTGTACGTACACAAAATGAAAATAGAAAGGTGTTAGGGATTATAACAGCCTATACATAGAGTGAGGTGGATAAGAATGGACAGAAAAGATCGAATGGCTAAGCGATAACAAAGACCCGAAAATCCCGTTTCGTTTCCAAAACTAAAATAGGTCATCCCATACATTGAAATTTAGGTTTTCAACATTTTTAAATCCAATTCCATTATATGTAGAAGTTATCCTTTAAAATTGAATTATATTCATTTAAATTCCATTAATTGATTTTTACGCATTTCGAGCTTCCACGATCAAACGATAAGTCCGATCGCTATGAAACTTGAAATTCTATAACAATTCACTATTACAGATCCAATGAAACAATTTTCATCAACATCCAAGAAAATACCCAAAAAGACTAATTTGACACGCTAGTTAAATGAATTATTATTTTAAAATCAATTTAATCACTTTTAAATTCAAATTTAAAAGTTAAAAATTTTCATCATGCCTGGTTACACAGAAATTAATACTATTTTTTAAAATTAAATTTTGTATGTTAAAGTCAAGATTTAAATATTACATTAGTTTCATCGTTAAATTACATCTGGAATAAAAGCTTGTTTATTATAACATAAACTCCAGAGTACCCTTTTATTTTGATTTACATACTCATTTTAAATCAATTATTCCCTTATGAAATATAATTAACATTAGTTTACATTCTATTGCATTCATACTCTACAATTATTAAATTAACTCATATTAACTGCAATATTTAATTACGTCAAATTTCATTGATTTCCAAATTAATTTCAATGAATTAAATAATAAGGTGAGAATAAATCAATTGTTATACATTAATATTTCATATATGTTAACTAATTGTTTACAACCAATGGTTATAAATAACTTACTAAAACTGATTTCATATTCTACTCTACCAATTTCAATTAAATACATATGATTTCTATTTTTATTACAACATTAATTAATTCCTTATTAACCTTTGAAATATAATTAATAGGAATTACATTAAGCAGTCATCAATTTCATTTAATCAACATTATTAAATTATATTCTAATCATTTTTTCCATTTATAAGTCATAAATTTTAGTTTCTTACAATAATGAATTCCAAAAAATCTTATTAAATTTAATATTTTTAATTATAAAAAATATGGGATGTTACAGAAAGGGAAAAGGTGGTCAACCAGAAAGTTGTAGCCACTGAAATTTTAAATGGTTTGAAAAAAAGAATTGCTTAATTTGGTTTGGTTTTGAAGGAGATATGTGGAATGAAGAAAAGGGAAATATGTGGGTATTTATAGGAAAGAAGAGGGAGAATATCTAAGCACTTACATCACCCCTTCATCACCTTCACAAGCTCAATTTCCACCACCACATGGTCGAAACGACCACCCCCACCATTGCATACTCAAGTGTGTATGTGTAAGTATTGACCTTTGTACTTGCTTAAGTGTTAAGGAGATAGATAATATCTTGGATATGTGATTGTATATGTATATATATAAATTACATGTATATATATAACATATATATGTTATACATACATACATACATACATACATACATACATACATAAATGTATATATATATATATATATATATATATATATATAATCCTCATCATGTAACCACCACCATACTTCCCTCATACACTTCCTCAGATGGCCCAAGGTCTCTTCATGTATGAATAAGGCCATGTGTCATATAATTGGTTGACTTTAGATTAGCTTATGTATTAAGCTTCTACAAATATATTAAGTATGTTATGTGTGTGTGTTTATTTATATATATGTATGTATGTATGTACATGTGTGTGTGTGTGTGTGTGGTACCATTCATGTGGGCACATGACATGTTTGTGCGTGTATATGCATACCTTAATATGGGTATGTGTATGTCATATAGGTGCTCAAGTCGTATAAACAACGTTGCACAACTTATATACGCCAAACTATTGAAATCGAAAAACCGATTACGGGTCACACTTTCACTTATTAATTTATATAAATACTTCTTTAAAAAAAATTGAAAATAAATTTCTAATTATTATTTAATTAAAATGATCATATTTAAATTATAAAATCATATAAATTAATATGAAACAATTGTTTACAAAAAAGGCAATTATACCGATAAAGCGATATTAATTTTTCCTTGTATTTTCAAATCGAATGTATACCTTTGTAAAATTAACATATGATTTATTATTACTTTATAACTATTTTAAACGAATTATTGTTATTTAAATCAATTATTTAATTAACTATTAAATCATTAAATCTCAATTTAAATTTAAGGGCACACTGGTGAGGTCATACATTTTATTTTCAAAAATAAAATAATTTATTTTCTTTTCATATTATTATTTAACTATAAAAATAAGTGTATATATCCATCTCCGTGTGTGATGTTTTATGGTTATTGAGCTGTTTATCGATAAAAACAGTTTTGATCATTTTATCGATTTAAATCTCGAGGAAAATATTTTATAAATATATATTCAAAATAAGGTTACTATTATTTATTATAACCTAAAAAAATATTATTTGTATTATTAACCTTCATTTGAAATTTTTTAAAATAAATATAATTTATCAACGTGATAAATTTGAGGATTATTATAGACTTCCCCCTAAAAGAATTTCGTCCCCAAAATTACATCAAAACAAAAACTTGAAGGTGTTTGCCTAAAATATTTATTATTAAACTTAAATCTGTATGAAGTATATAGATCATCCATAATATTTGATTTGATCTTAGTTTCGAATTCGCAACTTTACTTCCAAACTAGTATTAATTTGCCGATCCTCTAGTGCGGACTTTGACCGGCTCCTTGATCAAAACTTTTGTTTTCCCTTACATAGATCTTAACTATTATAGAAAACTCAAATATCTAACTAACCAAAAACCCTCATTAATGTTCTATGTCAAAAAACAATTGATAAATCATTTCTCGGACCTGTGTAGAATAACTCAAATTTCCGTACTCGAATCTAGATTAGAAGTGTGATGAAATAATCGACGTACATCACATGTACTTATTAACATCCAAAAATCTTTATAAAGACTTCTCATAAAACTTTTATCTTTATTTTAACGTTTTTATAAAGATTCTTCTTTATATATAGTCATTTCAAGTTTTTTTTCCAAATTTTTTTTCTTAAACGAAACATTTTATCCCAAAAGATAAAATATCTTTTTGTAAAGACCCGGGATTTTGGTTGTTTGTTTTTGAAGATTTAATTCATTTTTAAATGTTGAACCTGAAATATTAATTGATTTTGAATATGGAAGAACCAGTGATATAGTTGAACATTTCAAATATAGCTATTAATTGGATTTGGTAAAATTAAATTTAATATTTGAAATTGGATAAATATGGAAATCTGGAGTTATATGTGAATAGAAATGAATTCTAAGTTGGTTTTAAACTCTATTTGAATTAGAGTGATGGTAATAGACTTTTGGATGGGATCAAAAGTCGATAAATTTAAAATTGGAATTTTATATATTTAATTTAATAGTGGGGATTAATATTAATATATATAGTAATAGTGTAAATAATTGAACTTTGATTTAAAATGAGTTAGGATGATTTCTAATATGGATATAAATTCCATGTGATTTATAATGGAGTTAGTAAGTTTTAAAAACTGAAAATTTAATCGATTTCGACGATTTTGAAAATCGCTCGATTCAATCGACGCGTTAAAATAGTCTTCCGAGGCATAGTCTTAGAAGTGGACGAAACCAGTTCCATTGGATCTGTAATAGTGTATTATTATCAGATTTCAAATTTTGTAGTGCTTGGATTTACCATTTGGTCATAAAGGATAGAAATGCATTGAAATAAAAATAAAAAATTTAATATTTTAATTCGACTTAAATGGCTATCTTCCACGTATGATCGAATTAGGCTATGAAACATGTTCCATTGTGTTCGAAATAAAGGTAAGACATTATAAACGCCAGACGACATGTCTCATTTGGTGTTCGTTCGGAAAAGCTTGTATTTTGTGAAAATAATATTAAATTAATGTTTATACGCAAATATATGCACATGCCACATTAAAACCCTAATCAAAACTTCTCATCCGCCGTTTTTATTTAAATGGCTGAAAAGCACTACCTTTCTCCCCTCGATTTCACACGGTCCCTTCACCTATTGCGATAACTTCCAGCTAGAGAATTGTCGAGCTCGTCGAGCTCTTGCTTTTCAACGGTTATGATCATCATCGGAGTGACGTGGAGGCGGGATTTGGCTCGCATTCATGTTGACCTTTGAGGATATTTTCACAGTAATAGTGAGAAGTTGAGGGGCAGGACTTTGGGAGATGGAGGAGCAGGGGCTGGTGCATCGTTCAACATGCTGGGATTGACCTCCGATGGCGTGGAGAGGGAGTGCAAATTGATGAATTGTCGACGACAAGTGGGTTTCATGTTGTGCACGATCCGAAAGGAAATAAAGAGGGGGGCGACCAGATTTGCAATTCGAATTGCACGGCCATGATTTGCTAGGGTAATAAAAAAGAGAAATTATTTATATAAATTTATGTTCGAACTTTAAAACTTCTTATCTTTGTCATACGAGGTCGAAAATGGATGAAACAGGCGATGTTGGAATCGCAGCGACGAATGCTATAGGCTGGAACAGATCAAGAGATGTTTGGTGCAAGTTAAAATTTTGGGTTAAATCGAATGTGTTTGATTTAATTTAAAATTTGAACGTTTGGAGAATTAAACTCAACGTGACCTAATCTCACTCAATTTTGGACTACGGGTATTAATTTTAAATAGTCAAAATTAATTAATGATTGATTGGTTAAATTTATACATTTATCAATTGAATGTGATATTATATATATATATATATATATATATATATATATATATTATATATATATATATATTGGAGTGATTGATATTCCCACGTATATATAGCGGATGAGGCATTATGCGCCTCCGTATAATAGCGGATGACCCTATATACCACGATATTCGGCCTCGAAGTGGATCTGGTATTTTTATATTGTGCTAACATTTGTGGATGTAGGGAAACAGGTAGGAGGGATCTAACTGGATTCCTCAAAAATGTTGAATTTAATTTCATATATCATGATATATGTTTTGTTGGAATAATTTGTGATAGGCTGTTGTGTGATTTGAATTGATTGGATGTTATGGCAGTTAACCTTGATTTTTGGTGTTTTTAAATACCAATAAAATATGGTTTAAATTGGTGAGGAATTGTAAGTAAGGATTTTGAAGTAAAAATTTTATGTAGATTTTTTGGGTAAATCTATTCGATAAAGTAAATGATTTTGAAATTATAATGCAACTATTTCGGGTTATTGTGAACAGGGATTTTGGAATAAAGTATATAAAAGGATTTTTATTATAATTGCTTAAGTGGAATTTTTTTTAAAAAAGTAAAGGTGGTTTTAAAATCGAGATTTTTAATAGATCGAAAGAATAGTAATGGATTTGCAAATAATTATAAAATTAGTTATACTGGAGCTAAAGTAAGATTCCCAAATTTACGAAATGAAACTAGAATCATGGAAATTGGGCTCTTTTTAAAAAAGAGGATTTATAATTATTAACTAGGTAATTTAAAAGTTTTAAAAATATTATGGGAATTAGTTATTTAATTATTTTAAATTCTCTAAAGAATATTTAATTATTAAACAGTAACTTTATAAGGACTGTTAAATATTTATTATTATTTAAGAACTAGTCAGCATTTTTGTTTTAAAAGATAAATTATTATATATATATATATAATATGGCTTTGTATAACAACTTTTATCTAAGTATTTTTTCTTATATTAAACTTGAAAATTTACTTTAGAACTTATAAGCATTATTTTAAGATAATTTTTAAATAAAGTTACAAGAAGTAATGGTACACTCGCATGGCGTAATCGGAAGCAGTGAGTGCTTACAGCTATGTTTTTGATTTCTCTGGGATAGACACATAACCTGTGACGCCCCACCTCTATACCCACGCTAGCCAAGAACACTACGGAGTAATGCTGTCGACTAGCATGGAGAATAAGGCTTTTGAGGAGCGACCATCTGTATAATTGCTTTGTGCGAGTACCGATATGCCGGATAAAAATATAGCTTTTCATCTCAAGAGGAAATCTGACATGACGACACAAACTCAAAGCTACTACACAGTGGCTATAATATCTTCGGAAACAAATATAGAAATAAACATAACACAAATCAGTCACAGATAATTCATATCACAAAGGCGGAAATAGATATGAATATAACACATGAAAGTGTACATCAGAGTAGTGGTCAAACAAGATCCACAATATCAAAAAGAATAGATGCAAGTGCTAGACAAAAGAATAAGTATACATCATAGAGTCTGTATCTCAAATGTATACAACAAAAACTACTAAACTAGAGTAGTTAGCCAAAAGTCAGAAGACGGTTCCAGATAGGAAGCACTATAAAATCTCCGTCTGACCCGAGTATTATTTAATAAGAAAATAATAAACTGATCAGTCTAGCTATAAATATCAGATAAAGTGATATATAATAAGAGATATGACATAAACATATAATAATCACAATGCCAAGCTGTGATAAATAAGTAATTGAAAAATCAATAAGGGATTAATCAATATCATTATAATCTACTCAAGATAAAAAGGAATGTCATACTCCTAATTTCATTCACCAAGCCACAATAAATGACATATATATTCATGCCAATCGTAAAAGTTGGTGAAACATAAGTTCCAGAATTCAACACACGAAATCCAGAAATCACAATCAAAGGGAACAACGACGTCGTACAGCGGGACATCCGATGAACTAAATCACAATCAAAGGGAACAACGATGTCGTACAGCGGGACATCCGATGAACCAAAACACAATCAAAGGGAACAACGATGTCGTACGGCGGGACATCCGATGAACCAAATCACAATCAAAGGGAACAACGATGTCGTACGGCGGGACATCCGATGAACCAAATCACAATCAAAGGGAACAACGATGTCGTACGGCGGGACATCCGATGAACCAAATCACAATCAAAGGGAACAACGATGTCGTACAGCGGGACATCCGATGAACCAAAATCTCTAAGACATTGCTCAATGCTAGTCTAAAACATAAAATGATCGCCATGATCAAAGAGAAGTGTCAATTACAATAAGCTAGTAAATATATGAGCTTAGCTTCATGTCCCATAACCACTAGCTTAACTTAAATATTTACGAACAAATTGTAGATCTCCACTAGAAAATTGTCACAAGAGTTTCAATCGAACAAGTCCAATAATTAACCGACAAAGTAAACGCAAGCGTTTCATACCACTCGTTTTACTAAGTCGTTTAATTAGATTTCTCATACGAGTGAGGTAAAGGTTTGTATATACTAATAGATTGGAAATCGGTTTGAGAAAACGAGCTTTGTTATAAAATAGTGTTGAAATCATTTGAAGAAAGAGTTTTGATATTTACTACTAGTATAGAAAACCTTTATATTTTTAAAGTGACAAATCATAGAAGTGATTGTAGAAACAATCGGGCATAAAAATTCACATTCGAAGATGTGAATAAAATCCAAAGAAATCGATATAAAATCCATCAAAGTGGATATATCTAAAATTCCCAAAGAAAAGGTCATCAAAGTCGATAATAAATGACGACAACAAAAGGGAGACAACACGAATCGATTAAAGTTGGATATTCAAACGAATTAGCAAGATATGCAAATCTGGCAAAAATCATCAGGTCGGTCGACCGGACCCCCTGAGTCGGTCGACCGAACCAGAGGTTGGAAACCTCTCGGGACAGCAGGTCGGTCGACCGAACCCTGTACTCGGTCGCCGAACCTTAAAACAGAAAGTGCTTATGCACTTGGAAGCAGGTCGATCGACCGGACCAGAGTGGTCGGTCGGCCGAGCCTGTTTCCAGCCTCATCCATGCCTATTACAAATGAGGTTCAATCTTGACCAAATTGCATTCGCACGAGCAACGGCGCTAAGGGTTTATGCCAATCAACTACCCGGCCCTATAAGCTCTTCGATGCATCTCCAAAAACATGTTCAAACATAGAAGATAGGATTTTTAACGAATTGAACTCAAAACACTAAAAATTGGAATATACACCAATTCAATCCAAACCAAAAGCAAATGCACGCGAATAAGTGTTAGGAATTCATACCTAACAATCGAAGATAAATATAAGCATAGATGTGAGATAAAAATCTCACCTTTGAACTCAAGCGAATGAAGAAGATGCTATGAAGCAATGGCAAGAACAAGCACTCTTTAATTCCAACTCAACAAGCTTGAATCTAAGCTTAAAAGAGAAACATTCCCTAAATTAGGTTTAGGCAATTTATGAAATCAAAGATGAGTTGGAGAAGAAGGAGGAGATGCTTACCAATGGGTTTTCATAGATTTTGGAGCAAGAACTTGGATTTTGCTATGGAACTAGGGCTTGGAGTTTTAATTCTTTTTCTCTTCCACCGTTGTTGAAAGCTTGAAGAGTTAGGAATTAGAAATGAAGTAATGAAGAGTTGGAGTGGGTTGGGACTGAGTTAGTAAGTGGGTTCAGCCCAAACCAAAGCCCTAAGTGAAAAGTAGCAAAATTCAACCTTCTCCAAACATATCAAAGCTTATACTCAAAAAGGTCGCAAACGTCATTTTGAACTCAATGGGGGTGGTCTCGAGTCCTAATTCGACCGTATGCAAAAAGTAGCTTTTCGGACTAAAATCCGACTAACGATAAAATATTTAAATAAAATATTTAAGTATAAAATCGATAAATATGCGGGTTGTTCATAACCATTGAGCTGTGAATTCATGGTTTGATACCGCAGTGGTAATTCCATATTATTTTAAAAGTGTTTTCAGATATTACTGAAAATAGTAATTTGTGAATATACTAAATTTGATAAGATAAGTACATACCTTGTGATAAAGAGATTTATTTGTATAAAATTTAAATTAAATAAGACTTGGAGTTTTTCAGTGGAAAAAGGGATATTTGGTTGAATGATTGTTTACTTGATAGTTAAATAACCGACTATCAAATCTAGACCCAAAATATAACTTTGGAAATATCTGGGAGAGATATGGGAATTATATGGTACAGTTACCGTTCGAGGTGCTATTATGCACGTATAGACTCTTTTTATTCTTCTAGGTCGTTTATAAGGAAATCCATACACTAATGGTTAGGAGATGATCTATGATCTTATTCTCGTTTGTTTATTCTTTAAAGAACCAGGGTTGAGTTTACAGGAAATAGCAAACGTTGTTTCGAAGAGACTGAGATCGGGTAAGTTATCCGAAAACCACTTCGATTTAACGAATACGTTTCGAAATGAAGACAAGAGCATGGAGTTGAAGAGAGCAGTAAAGTGCAAGGACTAATTGCTACTAATCCTGAGGGTGATTCCAAAAATGGATGTAGTAGGAATAGTGTCTTCCATTCCGTTCCGGAGCAGAATAGACTTGTGCGGATGATGCTATCAGTATATTATCATTGGAGGACAATGAGCATTCCAAGTGAAAATTCCTTAAATGGTAATCATAGACTCTAGCCTCATCAACCTGGAATGACTGAAAAGCAGGGGAGATGCAACAAGGCTAAGTGGGTAGCAACCAATTAGGGCATGTTTATCACCTTTCTAGATATCCTAGGATATTATTACTATGATTTATGGAAGGAGCTCGAAAAAGGTGGGAAGACCTGGGGTGATAGCATATTCGGCCTATCTAGTTTAGGGATAGTCCTATCTTGTGTAGCAGGAGATCCTAGCGTAGTCATCGGTACATTGTTCTAGACATGTACTGTGACAGGTAATACCTCAGTACCTAGTCATTCAGATGGAATCCATTCTCCAATAAGCACCATAGCTAGGTCGACCTATATGTCGACCCTCACAATATAATGATCGACCCAGCTTTGTTTTGTACGTAGATTCAGCCAGTTTTGTTCAAACGTGCCATTTTGCAACTTTTCTTCAATCCTATGGATTCGTGCTACCATCTGACGGTTCCCAATCAGCCTATGGCGTGGCTGCACCAGATTTAATCTTCAAATCCAACAGCCTAAGATCCCTAAGTAACACTATAAATAAGACCGTAGACCTAGCTATTTTTCTCGTTCAGATTTTCTCCCAATTGGGTTCATTGCCTAAGGCTGGACCCTAAAGAGAAAAAATTTCTTAGGAGGAGATCTTTTTAATTACGATATTTTACACCCTAGAACTGGATCTGTGAAGGCCAAGGCATAGAGCTAAGGAACATAGGTGAGTGTTTGGTAATTATTTTACATTTTTAAGTAATTTAAAATAATATGGTTCTCAATAGTTGTTGTTTTTCTGCAATTTTGAGATAATTTTTATAAAAGTTATTTACAGCTAAATTTTAGAGTTCTTTTCGGTTATTTATAGTCATTTACATTTTATATTTACACCGATTTTAAATTATAATTTAGCCTGTAAATTTTAGTTTATTTTTATTCCTTTTTATGCGAATAAAATATTAAAAGGAGAAAAAGTAGGTAATATGGATTACTTAGAAATAAAGATTAAGTTTACAGAAATTAGACGTAAAATAAGAAGAGCTGTAATAAAGAGAAGATATACTGGCATAGGCAAACCTGAGATATTTGCAAGCATAATTATAATAAGTGATTATAACTAAAAAGAGAAGAATAACAGAAGAGTCTTATTTTATAACTTAGATCTTGATTAAGTTAATAAGAAAAAGAACAGTTTTATCCCATAGGTTATAATTAGAAAAGAAAGGGATAGCAGAAAAGGCATATTTTAAGACTTAGATTAAGTTAATAAGAAAATATAGCAGGAATAACAGAAGAGACTTATTTTAAGAGCTTACACTAAGTTAATAAGCAAAACATAGAAGTAGGGCCTATATCAGCAACATTTGCTTTCAGACTAGAACTGATGGTCTCAAAACAGATTAGGTGAGGCAGGGTAGGACCCTTTTAGACAAGGAATGATGGTCTCACAAAAGCTAGGTGAGGCTGGGACATGCTAATTAGGGTAATTAAGTGGCTAATAAATAGAAGCTCAAATCGGTGGATTTGGGCAAGGGGCACAACTAGATTTTTTTTTTATGACCAGTACCTACAACATTCATTTTAAGACAAGGACTGATGGTATCACAAAATATTAGATGAGGTTGGGCATGCTTATGCTGATTAGGGTAAATAAGAGGTCAAAATATGGAGCGACAATTAGTGTGTACCGGCGATGACCGAGCATGCGGCATCAACTAGGGTAAATAATTCCCTACTGCGTTCCAACCGCTAAATAGGTGTCTTTTGCAGTAGGACCAACAGGATTGGACTAGCTCGTAGTGGCACAACAGAGATAGAAGGTCGATAAAAGGATAGAATTAGGATTTCATCCTAATTAAATAGGATTAGGATTTCAGCCTAATCACAACAATTTAAGACAAGTGCAAACAATCATTGTCAAAGCAAACAGTTAAACAGCATGTTATCCCTGGTTTTATCTTTCCTTTATTTCCTTTTATACTAGAACTATTGCTAAGTCTATTATCTTTATCTTTCATACAAATACTAGTAGTTACTTTCACTCACTAGAGTTATAGTCTGACCTACTCCTCTATTTTCTCCTTTTACACCATAAGCCAGTAGAGGCAAGGATAGTAGATTTGGTTTTCTTGGAGACCCATTTGTTGAGCTTTCTCATTCTTCATATATTCTTCTTCTTTTAGTTTTTCTCTAGATTGGATGTAATGGTACTTTATAAGAGGGCTGATTTTTATTTTTATTGTACTTTGATTTTATGAGACTGAATTCTATTTTTCATAAGACATGTGTATTTGGTATTTTAGACATGTGATGTTTTTCGGATTTATTTTTGAAGTTTTATTTTGAATCATAAGTTACCATTAAATGTTTCCTTTGTTATTATTAATTTTGTCTTGTAAATCTTAGTCTCTGTGATGCTTTAGTTATACATATAACACACCACATCTTTTAATATGCTCTTTTTGGGTATACTAAGGGGAGTGGGGTGTTTCGTCGAGGCTTCTTCTTTTTTCTTGTTCTATTGTAGATCAATTATTTTTTTGTTAAGTCTCTAAAGAGAAAATGAAAGAAAGGCTCGTGGATTTTAAATTGAAAAGGAACGGCAGCTTCAGATGGTAGGGTGGCGTTTGTAGAGTTAGGGTGGCTATAGGCTTGCTGCGTCAAGGTGATTTGACTTTTATTATTATTATTTTTCAAAATATCACGAATTATACACCATGAAATCTGATCTCCTATTTAGGCTTGTCGCTTTGCGTCCCTAATGTTATACCCCTATTCTGAACCCAATGGAACAAGTCTCAAGGCCTAATTGGACTGTATGGAGAAGATAGCCTTTTAGAACGTCTATTTAAATTAAATTAAATTAAATTATTTCTAAGCGTTTTCAGATCGCATGACCAAACGGTAAATCCAAACTTTGTGAAATTTGAAATCTGATAATAATACGCTATTACGGATCTAATAAAACAGGTTTCATCGAATTCTGAGACTATGACCTGGATCGCTATTTTAATGCGTTGATTAAATCGATGGTTTTCAAAAATTTCGAAATCACTTGGAGTTTTAGTTTTAACACTTATTAACTCAATTCTAAGTCAAGTAGAATTTATACCAACTTTAGAAATGTTATATTTGAAATTTAAATCCATTCTATAAATTTCAACCAAAATCTACATATTCAAAAATCAATTTATATTCCAAACTCAATATCTAAAACCATTTATTCAAAATTAAATGTCGAAAAATCCATTCGTTACATTCCTTCCTCTCAAAATAATTTCATCCTCGAAATTACTAAGGTAGGACGAATGATCCAGATGCATTACTTTTTAGCAACCCACTTTGTTAAAACCCTAATTTCACTTCTCCAATCTTTTAGTTCCATGCAAACACTTAATTTTCATTTCTAAACCAAAATCCTTTATTTCAATTTCAATTCAAAAACCAACTCTTTTAGTCAACAAATTTTCCAAAAATTTTCTCACACTCTAAATTCTCAAATTTTTTTGGCAGAGTCTCCCTTGTACGGAGAGCCTTCTGTAATATGATAGAAATGATAAAAATATATACATCGGCCCACACGGTCGAAAAACATAGTATATATCAATATTTATTCACTACGGTATTTAATCCAAAAACGTACCCTTATTTAGCGTTTTTAAGCGTTATTAAGCAAGCGAGTTTACTTCGTATGCAATTTCACAACTCAAATCTTGTCCAATAGTCTCTATGCACCTGTACTTACTCAATTTAAACATGTAAGTACCAAAAATATGAAATTTAACAACATTTCATTTATTAAAATAGCTAAACACAAACTTTGCATAACCGAGAATGTTAGACATGTACTCATAAGAAATCACAACATTCCAATATTAATTTAGTTGCTTTCAATCGATTAATATATTATTTCGTTCAATTCGAATGCAATATTACTTGCATTCACTTCATAATTACACATGTTATATTTACATCCATTCCAAATTGGTTCTAATCCACTTTATTCACTTTCCATTGATTCACATAATTTTATTTACCCCCATTTACATTAACGACAAATTTTCCATGCTATGTGGTGCTAACTTCATTTTAAACAGATTGTTATTCAATTTATTTATCGTCGATTGATTCGCATTTCCAGTTACAGGCATATCTCCATTTTCACTATATTATTTGAGAATCATTTAATAAATTAATACTAAGTTTTATTATAATCTTGTATACGATATATATATATATATATGTATATATATATATATCCACTTCAGAACATACTTTAATACCTGAATTCATTTAAATAATATTCCAAAGCTATATTCAATTCATTTACACTTAAATTGAATTATTTATAACTTATTCATCACCGCTCCGATCCATTTCTATTTTATTTGACGACGTTTCAAAATATACTTAATTCACTCGAATTTCATTTATAACCCAGGTTCCATTTTCAGATTCAATCCACAATCCATTTTACTTATCCAAATTAAGTTCATTTTCCATATTCAATTAACTAATTAATTTATCAAATTAGTTCTCTTCTAATTTATGATTCAATATCTGATTTTTATTTCAAAAATTACTTCATTTAATTTACTTGAGTCATCTTATAATTCAAGTTTGAATTTTATTCCAAATATTTAACCACTTCATTTTTGTTTTTTTTCCATTTAATTTCTCCATTCAATAAGTTGTAAACTTAATTTTTTTTATTTAACCAAACACTTAGTTAATTTTAATATACACCTGGGGTTTTTCCGATTACCCGAAATCGTAAAAATAACATCTTACTTTAACATTTACAAGTTACGCCAACTTACACATTCATCATTTAATAAAATTTTGAATTTACTTTTATTCCATCTAATAATTTATAACTCATAGTTATATAACCCCTTCACAATTCTTATTTATATCCACTTCAATTTAAATCCAATTCAATTTTATTCAACTTAGCTCAAGTTAAATTCCATACAATTTACTTAATGAAGTTAAACTTTAGTTCCAAAATTCAAATTCAAGAATCCAAACACCTGGTTTTATTTCAAATCATTTTGAAATCATATATATATATATATAAACCTATCTATATACCACACTTTTTTTAAAAATTTAAACCAAACCTGGTTTTTATCCAAACAAGCCAAAACAAATAATGATGGTAGCAACTCGTCACACTCAAAAATGAACACCGATGATGTTGCAATCATCATCAGAATTATTTTCTAGCAATTGAAGTGAGTTTAAAATAATTTACAAAATCCATTTTTGAAACATTTTCTATTCAAAAACATTCCAAAATAATGATCCTATTATTTATTTCAAAACTTTTCCAAAATAACACCAATTTCTCCATATCACTTTTGAAAATATTTTCCAAACCTTCCGAGATTTAAATTTTGGAATTCAAGTTTAAATCCATTTTAATTATATTTATTTGTATAATTCATACTTATACAATTTCAATTTGGTAAGACATAACCATTTAAATTTTATAATCTTGTTTTGATTATATTAATAATAATCAAACACTCAAATTTACTATAATAATTTCTGAAAATTATTTCTTTTATATCAAAATATAATTGGGTAAAATTATTTCATTTACCCACCTCAAAACCATACTGTATCGGTTTACCATGTTTAAATGTCTAGAAACTCCTATCGATGTCATGGTGTCCCACTACTCGACCAGAATTTATATGCCACTCAACAGATAAAACAACAAAATATAAAACAATTTATATTCACTAACAAATACGCACTCATATCTATTAATACATTCAAACTCATTCTAGGGTGCAACTGACCCTATCTCTAATGAGTAATCTCCACCAAAGCCAAGTTTCTTGCTTAACCTTCAACTACGATATCACTTTATAACAACCCACTTTTTTGTACAATTTAAGCAGTCAACGAACTATACATGACCAACTCAAACTGAACAAGAAGGTGGATTGTTAGGAGTGAAGAAGAAAGAGACAAAAGAAAACAGAAACAACAACACAGAATCTCACAATCGCAGCGAAACAAAATATACTATATAATAATAAAATATTTATTTCAAGAATGGGGACCCTCCCAATTTCTTCTTTCTTTCCCGCTGACCCTTCCCATCCTCCCTCCTCTTTGCAACCCTGTCCTTCTTCTCCTATTCTCGTACCTCCTGCTGTCGCGTCACATGCATCCCTGTCAGTTCCTCTACCTTCTTCCATCCCTCCTGTCAGTATCCATCCTGTCTCTCCCTCTCCAGTTAAACATTCTTCTTCCCAGCCTGCAGCCTTGATACCTTCTTCCCTTCCATTGCTTCCCCTTCCCCAAACTCAAATTGCTTGGAGCCCTCTGTTCACAGCAAAACCCACTAATGCTGGAAAATATGTACCGTGTGACATACAACTTGAATTCAATGGTGACGCCATTGTTCCTCCAGCAGAAGTGGTGAATGCGGGTAACTCTATGTGGAAGGAATATCTGGTGGGGTTTTTCCTTGATAACCCCTTGCCTTACTCGACAGTTCTGTACTATCTAAAAAAAGCATGGAAATTATGTGGATCCATATCTCTTAAATCAGATGGGTTCCTATTCTTGTTTAAGTTTTGAAATGAAGATGATAAGACTAGAATCTCTGAGTCTGATCGTGTGATAATGAGGAACAAACTTTTTATTGTAAAGCCATGGGATGAAAATGTTAGGAATACTTGTAGTAGCATCAAAGCTGTACCAGTTTCGATTAACTTATCTAACATTCCTTTGTTTGCGTGGTCGCTGTTGGGAATAAATTGGCTAGCAACAAGGATTGGAAAACTACTTTGTATGGATGCTTCAACTGAAAAAGTTTGAGCGAATCTCCTTTGCCAAATGTTTAGTTCAAGTCACACCAAAGAATGACTTACCAGAATGCTTCATAGTAAAACTGCTTGATGGGTTTTTTAATGTTGATTATTTGTGGAAGCCGGAAATATGTACTATGTAACGACCCGAAATTTTCTAACCCGAAAATTCTAGATAGTTATCAAAAAGAAGAAAAAGATAGAAGAAGAAGAAGAACAGAACACCAAGCATCTCACATCCGCAGCGGATAAAATATAATAATAAATAATAACAGTTTACAAAGAATACTATATCTGTCGATTACATTTAATATACATCAGAGTTTCACATATATAACAGAACTGAATATTTACAATTATCATGACTGAGATTAATAATAATATAAATACAGCGGAATACCCTATACGATATCGCCATCCAGCTCGCCTCCTGACCTCCAGAACGTACCTACCTGAAAATCTGTAATACTCGGTCTGACCCGAGCATTACACCAAAGTAACACCCGGGTCAGGCTGGACTCCAGCGTGAGTAAACTCAACTAACATGAAATACCCAAGCAAACAACTTATATAAACCCGGGGTAACTTATATCAATTTAACCAATTCACAATATGCTATAGACAACACTTATTTCACATATTAATTTCTATGTACTAAACTTAGATAAATGTTCCAGTCTACTTAAATCATTTCAATCCAGCCTATAGATTTCACAAATCATTATATAAATATTTGAAGTGGTTTTGGGTATTTCCCAAATACCCGACCCCGGTCTCCTCGAGACTAATATTATCCTAATCCCAAATTATTCAAATGAAATTCACTACATTTCATATTAGAGATATCAACTTATTCAAAACATCCAATACCATTCCATCATTCATAAGCAAAGCCTAATCCCATACACATCAATTCAATTTATTCAAATTGAATTTCAAATCTCAATCACATAGATTACTTCATTTAACGTTAATTAATTCCAAATCAAATTGTTGGTCAACCCATCATTATCCATCTTAATTTAATCAACCTGGATTAATTATCTTTCAATTGCGTTCAAGTAATTATCTTAAATTAACTTCACAATATTACTTATTCTCAACCGAGATTACTAAGAAATCCTAATTTCTTCAAGAATTAATTATTTATTTAATTACATTAATCCTTAATTGCTTAAACTAATTAATTTCCCATAAGTTACTTATTATAGATTTATCAATCTTAATTAATCAATTTTTGATTACTTCATTAATTATACAAATTAAGTATTTTCAATTATATTTTAAGTTATTCTAATCAAATTTCGTTATATTAATGAAACCACAGTATTAACCATTTTCGATTAATCCTAAACTGTAATTAACTATCCTTCATTTTACTTTATTCATAAATTAATTATTTCTTGCTTAACTATCTTAATTAAACTCTTGATTAATTTCACCAAGTAATTATATTTTGTTACTTACATTAAGTAATTATTTATCACACCATCAAAAGATTATTTTGAATTCCTTTTACTTATTTAATTAACTGACAACTCAATTCCTTATTTATTCAACTCGTGAATTACTAAGTCAAATAACCCAAATCATTAATTAATTAAATCCATAAATTATTCATTTCAAATTCCTTACTAATTTAAATGAATCACAACACATCAAGCCCTTGCTAAATTTAAAATGAAATCATTTTCTTATTTATGATTTATGTTTGAAACAATTTAAAACCCCATATACTTCGAGTCAATACACAATAATCTCGAGTACCAACCAAAACCAAAGTCACAAGATCATTAGCACACATTCAATCATCTCAATCAATCAACCAATTATTTAAATTTAACCATTTAAATTTACATAAAAATCCTACAGAGTGAGATTTACTCACCTTTGATTTGCTACGCAATCCGACCCGACCCAGCTTGTTTCGGCACAATGTAGATCTTGTATAAACATTATATAAGTTATTAGTATTTGAAATAAATCGGTAATCAATTATCACTATTCATTAAAAAAATTGGACTAATAATTTAATTAAACAGATTCTCTTTTAATCACATTGTGTCTGTAAATTCTTTCCTTTCTAAGAAAACTATCTAAACATACTGTTCCTATCCACCCATAAAAATAAATTGGATATATAAATTTGTTTTTCTAAATTACTTAACTGTTAACATACTTTACTGGAGTAGAAATAATTTTCCTAGTACATAACTAACCTAAAGAAAAACTCGAACCTGAACAGTGGTAAGAATCTTGGTCGGCATCGAGCACTATCCTCCGATCGAGCAAAACGAGAATCCAGAAGCATAGCACCACTGCCGCAGCCTCAACCCTAACGACGATATTGCAACATCCCGGCTCGACAAATGAGCGACGCTCACTTTCATGCTCACGCGGTTATTCCTCTCGAATTCGAATTTGGAAATGGTGAAAAGGGAAAGCTCAGTTCGAATCTGATAAAGGAGAGAGGACGGTATTAAAATATTGGTTTGGGGGATAAGCTTCTTCAGCACGCTTGAAAACTAAATAATTAAATATGAAAATATCTCGTGTCCCAAAACCCGAAATCCCGAATCCCGAATCACACATGCCGACAAACGTTCATAAGGTTTTACCCGCGTTCCGATCACAATGGAACGTGTTTCAGAGGCTAATTTGAAAGTATGCGCGAGTTACGGAATTAAAGGATTAATTTAAAATTAAATTGATTAAAATAGTTTGAAGCGTTTTGAGATGCCACGGTCAAACGACAACTCCGATTGCTACGAAAATTGAAATCCGATAATAACTAACTATTACGGATCCAATGGAACTGGTTTCGTCGAATTCCGAAACTGTGTCTCGGAAGGCTATTTTTAAATTCAATTTAAACAATATTTTATTAAAATTGAACAAATTACTTTTAAATTAAAATTTCAACCATTCTAATATCTTCAGTATCATTATTATAAATTTTATAAGCCTTCAAATTATTTTAAACAGGCTTCGAAATCCTAGATTCAACAATTTACCCAATTTTATTTATTAAATTCTTTTCTTAAACCCTATAATTCAATGATTTAATTATCAAGTAAATATCGATATCTTAAATTCAAGTTAAATTTAACTTTTAAATATTTTAAAATCAATTAACAATTCTATTTTAAATTGTTGGAAAAATCTGGGTCGTCACATTCCTTCCCCCTTAAAAGAATTTCGTCCCCGAAATTACTAGTTAGGAAGAATGTCCCATACCGGTCGACTTTTTCCCAAAACCAAACAGTTCTACAACTTAACAATTATCTTTCATAAAAAACCCCCTTTATTATTCTTACTATCTCCCAAACTCTTCCACAATATCAAACGATACCCCTTTTCTCGATCATTTAAATGTCAATTTAAAACCTAATTTTTGAACTATCAAAATTATCTCAAAATTTTTTCTAACTCCCTAAATTCCCGAAATTTTTTGCCAGTGTCTCCTTTGCGCGGCTAGCTCGGTACTACTACAAAAGGCCTCTACGGGCTCCCAAATTCCAAAAAGAAAACAAAAGCCAAGTGGCTGCATCAAAAACCCAATCCAATTTCATACAGAAATATAAATACATACCTTTTTGTTGGGCAATTTGAATTTATCTTTTGGAACCAAATCCAATTTCTTTTCTCTTTAATACCTGCATATCTCACTTAGTAACAGTATCCAATCGTAACCTTATAAATCATTTTATACATCTATTTACATAAGTTTCATACCCACTTCTATTCAAATTAGTTTTCGCCGTTTCATTTGAATTCAATTTATTTTCGATTTCTAATATTGAGTTATATCTTTCTTTTAAACTGATTCATATTAGTTTCATTTACTAGTTTACTTTAACTTCAATTTAAAATTGTTTTGTCGTTAACCAAAATTTCCAAAAATTTTCTAACTCGCAGAATTTTCAAAAAATTTTGGCAGATCTCCTTTGTACGGAGGAGCTTTTGCAATTTGACAATATATATAAATATGTATACATCGACCCACACGGTCGGAAAAAGCAAAAACAGTTCATATTTCCTATTTTTATTGCGTAGGCGTACCTTATTTAGCATTTAAGCAAGCAGCTTATAAATTCTAGCAATTAGCATACCCAAATCTAGCCAAACGGCTTCCCTGTACCTGTACTTACTCAATTTAAATATGTAAGTGCCATATATAGAAATTTTATTAACCTAACACTTACTTTCAAAAGCCAAACACATGCATTAAATAAATAACAAGCACCAAACATTTCCAATAAGCAATTTATATGTTTTAAAGCACATCTAATTGTTTCCAACCAAATTTTATATGCCTTTTCATTCAATTTTAATGGTTTACACACAATTACTTGCATTCAAATCATTTTAAGTGAAACAATCTCATATTCACTTCAATTGATTCAAAAATCAATTATATCGCTTCCACTAATTCATAGCATTTAATTTGATCATATCCATGTGAATAATTAATTGTTTAAGTTTTATAACCAATTAAAATTGATTCCAACTCAGTTTTGTTTAATTCAATTCCATTTTAATTTATTCACCAACCATACATACACATTTCATTTCATCACCTTATTGACTTCATTCAAACTATTTATTAAGCTTAGCATATTCAATTTTTCTAAATTTATAACCATTTCCAAATTAATTTTATCCAAGCTTTAATTTAATAGGCTTTTATCCTTATTCGAAGCCAAGCTTCCATAAACTTTAAACTTAAGTTAATTACTTTAATTTATTCCAACATCAACTTAAGTTCACTTCCATTAAATTTGATTCTCATTAAATCAAATTCCATTTAATTCAGTTAACCCATCTCCTTTATTGTAAATTTAATCCACCTTCTCAATTTATCAAAACAATATCCAGGCACATATGCCACAGTACTTAAGTCCAGTCTGATAATCCAATTCCAATTAGAGTTCGATTTAATTTTTTATTCATCAGGCTTCATCCATTTATTATATAATACCAGTGATCCCATTAAATTTTTTAATTTACTTGTTTATTTCGAATTTATTTTATTAATACAAGACCATCTCAATTTATTTCTATTCCCTTGGATTTTGCTTTGCAACTCAAACTATTTCTATTATTAAATCCAAGTCGAGTTCTATTTACAATTTGAATTCATTTCCAAACTTTATTATTAATTTACAATTCATTTATTAACCGAAGTTAAATTTTATTAACATACTCCATCAAGTAATTATTTTGTTAATTAGCTTACTTCCAACTTTCAAATCAATATGCGATTTTATTTCAAAAAAAAAAATCGCTTCATTGAAATTTCCCGAGTCTAATTTTATTTTATAATTCCAATTTGAAATCCCCTTTTTACTTTAAAATTTAGGAATGCCTTCAAATTTAGACAATACAATTAAAATAGCTTTTTATAAAAATATTTCTTATAACTCGATGTCTCAACCAGTCCATCCTTGTTCTCACAGAAATTCAGTCATACGTTGATCAGGCGTAGGACTGAAAATCTATAAGTACTTGGTAAACCCGTTTTCAACACCCAGTGAAAATACTTGAAAAACAATTTTATTGAAATATAGAAAACAATTTGGAAAATAGAGGAAATATTTTTTTTTAGTGAGGATGCTCTGGAAATCATCACCCCCATTCCATGGTCACAGTTACATACCAGGGTTACGTTGCAGTCGCAACAAAAGTCCATGTAACTGCAGGCTCTCCGTGGCACTCTCAATTACGCCATGGAACCCACACAACAGATCACAGTTACATCCAGGGTTACGTTGCAGTCACAACAAAAGTCCATGTAACTGCAGGCTCTCCACGGCACTCTCGATTACGCCATGGAACCCACACAACAGATCACAGTTACATCCAGGGTTACATTGCAGTCACAACAAAAGTCCATGTAACTGCAGGCTCCCCGCGGCACTCTGATCTCGCTATCAAAATGAAACTTCTCCACTCTTACATAGGCCGCAGTCTACCGAGACAAACTCAAACGCAGACTATTGGCTCTCAGCGGCACACAGGACTTTCGCTATGTTATACCATAGGTCGCAGTCTACCGATATAGAATCAAACGTAAACTGTTGGCTCTCCGCGGCACACATGACTTCCGCTATGGTATACACTACTCATAATCCCCAGGAACTAGTTTTGTCCGGACTCCTCACAGGATCAACTTTAGAACCCCCTTGGGCTCCAGGCAGCACCACCCAGTGACACTCCTGAGAAGTTCATTTCAAGGGGACGCCCTTTTCCCCAGAGCCATCATCAAAATATTTTATACTATACACATATAGTATCTTCAAATCATACACCTAGTATGATATCATACAAAGCCCTTTTACACAAAATCAATTATCCCAAAATCGATAATTCTCAAAATAGGCTTTCCAAAACTCAATATTGATTTTTCCCAAAAATCAAAAGCCTTTCCCAAAATCCTCATAAGATCCTTTATATATATTCATATATATATATATATATATATATATATATATATATTTTTAAAACTTTGGATCCTTACTTTCTTGTATAAAACCCTTTTATACTCCAAACACTCTCAAAAACCATAGAAATATCCAATTTCCATCTTTATTCATTTCAAATTCCTCAAAATATTCTTTCAGTTCAAAAGAACCATTTCACATTCCTTATTCACCTTTACATTAATCCCCATTTGGTTTATTACTTCAATCCTTATCTTAGTTGGGTACTTTAATCAATAACAGTTTGAACTCCGACCAGTTTAGAAAAATAGCTTGAAAATTTTAAAAATAGGTAAGTAGTTGAAAAATAATTATTAGTTGAAAAATAATTGTAAAATAGTTAACTAATTGTAAAATAGTCGAAAAATAGTTGAATAGTTCTAGAGATTGTTAGACAATTGAAAGATAGTAATTTAGTTGTAAAGTAGTGGAAAAATAGTAAGTAGTTTAGGAAACAATTGAAAAATATTTAAATAGCTCCAAAAAGAATGGTAAAACAAATATATAATAAATTAGCTTTAAAAATAAAGGCTTTATATATTTAATAGCTTAGAAAATTAGTTTATATCAAAACAATTTATATTGAAAATAGTCAAGAGCCAACTATTCACCTCCCCAACAATTCAATTTAAATCTCCATTTAAATTGACCCAATTCCAATCCAAATAACTCCAAATTCCATTGGACTTGATTAATTCCCAATTCAAGTTGAATCAATCTTGATTCCTTCCCAAATTTATATCAAATTCTAAGTGATTTTAATCCTGTTCAGTTTTAATTATAATTTCATATTATTCCAATCAAGTTTGAATTGTTATCAATTTAATTTCAGAATCCAAATCACTTCAATTTAATCCATTCCAATTTCCCTTTTAAAATTTTTAAACATAGATATTTTCAATCACCAATCCAATTACTTCAAACCAAATTAAATTTTGAACTAATTCAATTTCAATCTTGAATTTTAAAATACCTCGAATTATATAAATTCGAGTTAAATTCTCAAAGGTTGATTTACCCTTTTAAACCAAATTAACTTTTATTTAAATTTTTAAACAATCCCAAATTTCTGAGTCCAATTCTTCATTTCATCTTATCTCTACTTATATTTTTTTATTATTCCATAAACATTTTATCAAGATTCCAGAATTTCAAATCCAAACCGAGTTCACAAACAATTCCAATTAGAAACATTTTGGTAGCAATTTCTCTTTTAGAAACTCGAAAATAAACATCGATGATGCTGCAGTCATTACCGACGTTATTTTCCAGTGACCGAAAGAGTTCAATGCTTTTATTTCTTTAAAAACATTTCCAAATATTTTTAATTTCAAATCTTCCAGATTTCCAATTCAACACCAAAAATATTTACGAAATAATACTATTATTTCTCCAAAACCTTTGGAAACCACTTCCAAATCCAAAGGAATTCTAAATTTTTCCCAAAAATTCCAAATTCCCCATCCATCCAATTCATATTTAAACATTACTCTGGAATTTCATCTCACTTTATTTTCAAATATTCTCCGGAATTCTATTTCAACTTATAATCTCATTTATTTATGACGTTTATTTCAATTTATAAATTACATTTACAATCTATATTTCAAATTCCTTTTTGTTTTTAAACCAATTCCACTTTAATTACAATTCCAAGATTATTCTAATTACTTTGGACTAGTATCCATTCAATTGAACCCACTTCAATTTCAATCATTTCAATTCAATCCAATTCAAATCTTCCATTAAATTTTTGAACCTATACATCTTCCATCCCACATCCAATTAATTCAAATCGGATTCAATTTGAATGAGTTCAATTCCAACTTCAAATTTAAACCATCTCGAATTATATAATTCGAGCTAAATTCTCAAAGATTGGTTTAACCTTTTTAAACCAAATTTAACTTTGTTCATTTGAAGTTTCAAACAATTCTAATTTCTGAGTTCTAACTCTAGAATTTCATTTTTAATTAACTTAATTTTAATTTGGTTGTATTATAGTCCTTCTTAACTTAATTCCAACAATTTAACACCCAATCACCTTAATATTTATTAGAAGGAAATATTGTTTTATATATCAAAATATACTTTTATATAAAACCATTTAAAATCTTTATATAAGAAAATAACAAGTACGCGCTCATATATATACACTCAACTCATTCTAGAGTACTACAGACTCTATTTAATGAGTAATCCCCACCAGAGCCAAGGTTCTCGCTTAACCTGGCTCTGATACCAAATGTAACGACCCGAAATTTTCTGACCCGAAAATTCCAAATAGTTATGAAAAAGAAGAAAAAGATAGAAGAAGAAGAAGAAGAACAGAAAACCAAGCATCTCACATCCGCAGCGGATAAAATATAATAATAAATAATAACAGTTTACAAAGAATACTATATCTGTCGATTACATTTAATATACATCAGAGTTTCACATATATAACAGAACTGAATATTTACAATTATCATGACTGAGATTAATAATAATATAAATACAGCGGAATACCCTATACGATATCGCCATCCAGCTCGCCTCCTGAGCTCCAGAACGTACCTACCTGAAAATCTGTAATACTCGGTCTGACCCGAGCATTACACCAAAGTAACACCCGGGTCAGGCTGGACTCCAGCGTGAGTAAACTCAACTAACATGAAATACCCAAGAAAACAACTTATATAAACCCGGGGTAACTTATATTAATTTAACCAATTCACAATTTGCTATAGACAACACTTATTTCACATATTAATTTCTATGTACTAAACTTAGATAAATGTTCCAGTCTACTTAAATCATTTCAATCCAACCTATTGATTTCACAAATCAATATATAAATATTTGAAGTGGTTTCGGGTATTTCCCAAATACCCGACCCCGGTCTCCTCGAGACTCATATTATCCTAATCCCAAATTATTCCAATGAAATTCACTACATTTCATATTAGAGATATCAACTTATTCAAAACATCCAATACCATTCCATCATTCATAAGCAAAGCCTAATCCCATACACATCAATTCAATTTATTCAAATTGAATTTCAAATCTCAATCACATAAATTACTTCATTTAACGTTAATTAATTCCAAATCAAATTGTTGGTCAACCCATTATTATCCATCTTAATTTAATCACCCTGGATTAATTATCTTTCAATTGCGTTCAAGTAATTATCTTAAATTAACTTCACAATATTACTTAGTCTCAACCGAGATTATTAAGAAATCCTAATTTCTTCATGATTTAATTATTTATTTAATTACATTAATCCTTAATTGCTTAAACTAATTAATTTCCCATAAGTTACTTATTATAGATTTATCAATCTTAATTAATCAATTTTTGATTACTTCATTAATTATACAAATTAAGGATTTTCAATTATATTTTAAGTTATTCTAATCAAATTTCGTTATATTAATGAAACCACAGTATTAACCATTTTCGATTAATCCTAAACTGTAATTAACTATCCTTCATTTTACTTTATTCATAAATTAATTATTTCTTGCTTAACTATCTTAATTAAACTCTTGATTAATTTCACCAAGTAATTATATTTTGTTACTTACATTAAGTAATTATTTATTACACCATCAAATGATTATTCTGAATTCCTTTTACTTATTTAATTAACTGACAACTCAATTCCTTATTTATTCAACTCGTTAATTACTAAGTCAAATAACCCAAATCATTAATTAATTAAATCCATAAATTATTCATTTCAATTTCCTTACTAATTTAAATGAATCACAACACATCAAGCCCTTACTAAATTTAAAATGAAATCATTTTCTTATTTATGATTTATGTTTGAAACAATTTAAAACCCCATATACTTTGAGTCAATCCACAATAATCTCGAGTACCAACCAAAACCAAAGTCACAAGATCATTAGCACGCATTCAATCATCTCAATCAATCAACCAATTATTTAAATTTAATCATTTAAATTTACATAAAAATCCTACAGAGTGAGATTTACTCACCTTTGATTTGCTACGCAATCCGACCCAATCCAGCTTGTTTCTACACAATGTAGATCTTGTATAAACATTATATAAGTTATTAGTATTTGAAATAAATCGGTAATCAATTATCATTATTCATTAAAAAATTTGGACTAATAATTTAATTAAACAGATTCTCTTTTAATCACATTGTGTCTGTAAATTCTTTCCTTTCCAAGAAAACTATCTAAACATACTGTTCCTATCCACCCATAAAAAAAATTTGGATATATAAATTTGTTTTTCTAAATTACTTAACTGTTAACATACTTTACTGGAGTAGAAATAATTTTCCTAGTACATAACTAACCCAAAGAAAAACTCGAACCTGAACAGTGGTAAGAATCTTGGTCGGCATCGAGCACTATCCTCCGATCGAGAAAAACGAGAATCCAGAAGCATAGCACCACTGCCGTAGCCTCAACCCTAGCGACGATATTGCAACATCCCGGCTCGACAAACGAGCGACGCTCACTTTCATGCTCACGCGGTTATTCCACTCGAATTCGAATTTGGAAATGGTGAAAAGGGAAAGCTCAGTTCGAATCTGATAAAGGAGAGAGGACGGTGTTAAAATATTGGTTTGGGGGATAAGCTTCTTCAACACGCTTGAAAACTAAATAATTAAATATGAAAATATCTCGTGTCCCAAGACCCGAAATCCTGAATCCCGAATCACACATGCCGACAAACGTTCGTAAGGTTTTACCCACATTCCGATCACAATGGAACGTGTTTCAGAGGCTAATTTGAAAGTATGAGCGAGTTACGGAATTAAAGGATCAATTTAAAATTAAATTGATTAAAATAGTTTGAAGCGTTTTGAGATGCCACGGTCAAACGACAACTCCGATTGTTACGAAAATTGAAATCCAATAATAACTAACTATTACGGATCCAATGGAACTGGTTTCGTCGAATTCTAAAACTGTGTCTCGGAAGGCTATTTTTAAATTCAATTTAAACAATATTTTATTAAAATTGAACAAATTTGTAACGACCCAGAATTTTTATTAATTTAAATTTGAATATTTAATTAATTTTAGATATTAATAAGTGAAATTTATAAGTCGAATAAATTTTTATTTGAATTTTTGGATTTAATTGGATAATTAAATCGATAATTTAATACGTTAAATTATGGAAATAATTGAAAATTGAGTTAAATATGATTGAAAATGATTTGTAAAATTTTATTTTATCATATTGGAGTTAGAATGATATTTTAGAACTTTTAAAATCGAATTAAAAGTTAATTTGTGAAAATTGAATATTTTAATATTAAAATCGACTAGTGAAAATAGCCAATTTTTGAACAGTCTCAGAATTGAACGAAACTGGTTCCATTGGATCCGTAATAGTTAGTTATTACCAGATTTCAAATTTCGTGTCAATCGGAGTTATCGTTTGATCGTGGCAGCTCGAAACGCATCGAATTATTTTTAATTTAAATTTGGCGAGTCAAAATAGCAATTTTTCAAAAAGTCTCGGATTTCGACGAAACCAGTTTCATCGGATCCGTAATGTGATATTATTGGAAGGTTTCAAATTTCGTGTCAATTGGATTTACCATTTGTCCGGTACAAATTAAAACGCCTAGAAAATCGCTTAAATCGGTTTAATTAAAATTGAACGTTTATAGCCATAACTCGCACAGATGTCCGAATTAGCTTTCGAAACCTGTTCCATTGTGTCCGGAACGCGGGATAAACCCTAGGAACATTAGTTTTGGCGCGTAAATCGGAGTTCGGAATTTCCGGATGAATAGTGTTCGATTTTCTTCTATAAATAGCTCAAAAATTCACAAAAAATTAAAAATAAAATTCTAAACCCTAATCTATAAGCCAGCCGCCAGTTCAAGCAACCAATGGCCGAAAATTGCCAACCATTTTCCCTCCGAATCTTCAAATCCACTCAACGATTCAAGAAAGTTTCAACTAGAGAATCGAAGAGCATGGTGAGATCTACAAGTTCAACGGTGGAGATCGTGTTTGGAGCGACGATGGGGGAGATAGGGGGTCGCGTGCGTGCCGTGTTCACCCTCGTGCGCGCGCATGTAGAGGGGGCCGAGCTTCGTGTGCCTGGGGCCGAGTGTAGCTAGTGTTGAGTGCTTCGAAATGGCGGTAGTTTGATCGAGTATAGTTGAGTGTTGTTGATGAAAAGTTAAACCCTAATTTCTTGTATTGGGTTCGGCTTGTACGTTGATAGCCTAGAGCAAGTCGCATATGAGGAAGAAAGGTTCCGCGGCTAGGATCTGGGTACAAGGAACGAACGGCCAGGATTTGCTGTAGGATTTTAATTTTTAAATTAATGTTGTAATTAGTTTATAAATTAATTCGTGTAACTTCAAATATTCGTAACTTTTTCATACGAGGTCGAAAAAATGCGAAATCAGTTGCGTTGGAATCGTATGGACGAGCACTACGCGATGGATTTGGTTTGGAGTCGTTTGGATTTAGTGAGAATTTTGGGTAAAATTAAACGTACGTTTAATTTTATTCGAAATAAATCGCTAAAACGGAAATTAAAATCAAGGTGAGAACTTCTCACTCAATCGAATCAGTTTCGATTTTATTTTAAATAGTTAGATTTAAAATATTTGAATGCATGTTTGAATGATGATTGATATCTATTGATTGTTAAAATAGACATTATACGCCGTTAGTAAGAGGATGTTATTTAATAAAAACATATACCGCGAATATTTCATAAACAGTGAAATTGGTATTATAAATAATATCAATATATATATATATTGGCATATGTATATATTGCAGTTGATTGATTTCCCGTATTTTTTAGCGGATGAGACCCTATTGCGCCGTTATTAAGCGGATAATATTTAATAAGAATATATACCGCGATAATTTCGTACTGGATCGAAATTGGTATTGTGCTAATGTTTGTGGATGTAGGAAAACAGGTTGGAGGGATCCAACTGGATTCCTCAACAGTATTTATTTTTGATTTCAGATATTTTGATATTTGATGGATTATCATATCGATATATGATATCGTTGTTGTCGTGCTTGACTATTTGGTGTGTAGCATCATTGGACCCAGATTTTGGGATTTTAAAATGATTTTAAAGTGATTTTTGAGAATATACTATATTTTTTGGAATTGATCCGTTTTAAATAAATAAACGTTATAATTTTTAAAGTTATAAAAAATTATGATTTTTGTGAAATATAGCTGAAAGCTGATTTTTGAGAAATATGAATTAATGATTTTATAAAATAGTTTAATCGGGCTTTTTGAATATATTATAAAAGTTTAAATATAGGATTTATGAAGTTGATTATTTTATAAGTCAAAAGGATGAAATTATAAAGGAGTTTAAAGACGCTTTAAAATATTAATATGAATTGATTTATATTTAGAGATTTGTAAATGGATATTTATAAATTGAAATATTGAAATTATAAAACGAGTTTTTTTATAAGTGTTAGAATGAATTGTAAATGAATTTCATTGATGAATGAAATTTATAGAATTATAAACTGTGAAGTTATAAAATGGAATTTTATAAGCAGTAGGTTTATAAAATTTGTGAAGTTATTAAAGGAATAAATTTGGATAAATAAATGAATCTTATAAGTTATAAGATTTATAATTATGAAGTTCAAAGGAACGATTTTGCAAACGAATAAATTATAAGTATTTCACTTATGATATGAATTTTTGTTTATAATTGAGTTATAAACTGGAATAGGTTAATAAAAGAATTTATAAAAGAAAGTTGTTATAAAATAAATAGAAATGGAATTTATAAACGTTGTTTTATAAATTCGCAAATGACTTATTTTGATAAGTTAATTGTTATAACTTATAAATGGAGTTATATTCACGTTTTAGACTGTGAATAATCCTTTAAAATAAAATGTATAGAATTGATGTAATCTGTTAATAAAATATATTCTCATTTTTGAATAGTGAATAATCCTTTAAATTAAAAAGAATAGAATTGATGAGATTAGTTAACATAGTATATTCACGTTTTGGAATAGTGAATAGTATGTTAAAGAGATTGTTTAGAATGTGATATTTTGAACTAAATTAAAACGATCTAACGATGTTTTAAAATGTGTTGAGATTCGAAACCATAGATTTCAACATTTATTGTTGAAATAGACGTTTCGAGAAATAGAAGGAAATAGTGGACTATAACATTGTTGTTATAGTAAATGATTTCCGAAGGGAAATGTTTTGTTTAGTATTGGGATTTATATATCTATTTTAATTTCAAATCCCTATACTAGTGATTTTGGGACGTCGTAACGATGTTTTACGCAACATCCGTTTTGGCCCAAATAAATATGTTTAAGAGAATGATTTCCTTAAAGAATGAAATATATACTAAATTTCGATTTAAGTATATTGAATATTTTCTAAGTGTTGAAAATAAATAAAATTTGTGAATTACTTATGAATAAATAAGTATGGAAATGTTTTTCCAATGTGAAATGAAACGTTTAGAGAATTTATCTTTTTGAAGATAAATTGAAATGAATAATTGAAATCGAATATTCATAGATATTTTGGATTATAAATTCGCTAAAGAATTTATGAATGAAAAGGAGAATTTGTTAAAAAAATAAATATTGATTTATTTTTGAAATGTGAAAATTATATATCTTGTAAAGATATTTTGGAAAGTAAATAATTTGGAAAATTATTTGGAATCTGGTGATGTATGCATATCAATTGATAGTTCAATAACCGACTATCAATATTTCCCTTTGAATGGGTAATTGATGTGATTTGATTGAATGTGAAAGCCACACTTATTTTTGAATAAGCGCTCACTATTCGGGTTAACCGGGAAAGGACCATGGGGTCGTATAACCCATTCCGAATATGTGATACGTCGTTATGAATTGCATTTGAAGATCGGTGTTGAAGACCGAGTATTTGCAAAAGCGATAGGATGACCTATCGATTGTTTCTGCACTGGGTAGCTCCTGGTATAGAGATTCCTTAAGTGATGGGAAATTCGATCGGGATTGTGAATACCCGGATTGCAAGGGCTTCGTAAGAAGTGCCTTCGGTTTTGTTCGTGCCCGGAACAGACTTGTATGGATTGTATGTCTGACATTACAAGTTGAGATATAAAGCAGATTTCTTTCAAATATATTTCTGTTGGTGGCGGAGAATTTATTCTTTTAGCTTAACACCCTTCTCTGAGACGTACGTGCTCAGAGGTTATGTAGTTGAATGTTATCAGTGATATATTCCCAATTTGGTAATGTGACATGCTGAGTGATGCTGAAATGATCATTGTGTTGATTATTTGTGATAGGATCATTTGTTTGATCGTCTATCCTTGTGATCATTGTGTTGATCATTTGTTGACCCAAAGCATGGCTTTTGTATAAAGTATGTTTTTGTGGACGTGAATTCGTCGAGCCTCACATCCCGGAAATGGTCAAAACAGGAAAGATGCGGCAAGGTTATGAGGGGTAGCGCCCTTTAGGATATGTGCATTTCCTTCTGGAAAAGGGTGGTATCATGGTATGGAGCCCAGATACTTACTCATGTTGAAAACACTTTGTTATGATTGTGTGAATTGATTACGAGCGCTCGGTGAAAAGGTCCCAAAGGACCGGGGGATGGCATATTCGGTCAGTTGTTACTCAGTTAGGGGTAACCCGGCCTTGTGTTGGTAGAGATCCGGTTTGGTTCTCGGGGACGTCCAGCCAGAGGCGTTTCCATGTGGCAATGGGAAGTTCCTTGGCCTGACCATTTGTTGGAAATCCAAAGAAACAATACGAAACTTGTACGGTTTTAGTTGTATAACCTGCTATGGGATGTGGCGGTAACCTGCTATTGAACATGGTAGCTATAGTAGGCATACGATAATGGTCGTATGTTGGCTAAGATTTATATTCTACTTTCGAAATGAATTTTTCCTACACTATGCACTAATAATAATATCAAATGTTCTTTTAAATGCGTATCAAGCATCTTTGACTATCATAAGGAGAAATCTCCTCCGATTCTGCGTTTGCATTGTGTGTGTGTGTGGGAGGCCTTATGGTAGTCTCATTTTTAAAAGCATTTCGAATTGAATTTAAAAATATTCCTCTATTTTGATTTTAAAGATAAATAAACTGTTTTGAGTTCTCACACCAGTCACATGACTGACTTGGAGTTTATTGTTTTCCTTCCTAAACTCTGGGTGCCCACCAATTTCCACACGGGCAGTTAAGAGTTAGGTTTATCAGGATATTCTGGATATTCTGGAGTTGCTGGAGGCAAGCTGGATGGCATGGCGTATTACTAGCATATAGTATTTCTTTTTCCGCTGCACTGTTTGTTGATGTTGTTGTACACTCTGATAATATGATGTAATGTAATGTATAAAATGTAATAACTGATAGTTCTTTGTTTAAAGATTTTTCATTTATTATTATATGTTGTTCCGCTGCGAATTGTGAGATTCTGATGTTGTTCTGTTGTTTTCTGTTCCGTTCTATTCTCTTTTTCTTTCTATTTTAAAAATTTTCTATTTTCTTTTCCCTCTATCTTTTCTACCTTATCTATCTTCTATCCTCTTCTTTCTTTTTCTTTTCCTAAATTCTTTTCTAAAACCCATAACATTTCGGTTTTTCGGCAACGAAAATCCGCAAGCGTTACATTTGGTATCAGAGCATATGGTTAAGCGACAACCATGGTTCTGTTGGGTATTACTCATTAGAGATAGAGTCAGTAGTACTCTAGATTGAGTTTGAGTGTAATAATAGCTATGAGAGCGTATTTGTTAGTGAATATATAAAATTGTTTTATATTGTGATGATTGGTTTATTGAGTGGCATATGAACTTTCGTCAGCATGGTCCGCAAGACTATGCCGAAGGGGTTTCTAAACACTTGAATAGAACAATTCGACACAGTATTGTTTTAAATTGGGTAAATGAAATAATTTTACCTTGAGTATATTTTATATATAAAGAAATAATTTTTCAGAATTATTAAAGGGTATATAAGTAGATTGTTAGTTGTTTGAATATTCTAAATAAAAGAAAATTGTATAAGCAAATGAATTATAAGAATTGAATTATAATTAAAGTGATTCACAATTGTGAAATAAACTTATATATAAGAAGTGAAACTATATGGATATATTTATGAATATGAGTTATAAATAAAAATGAAATTAAAGTTAAATGAAATATAACTTAATAAATGTTGAATGGAATTGATTTTGGTATCGAAGTAAATAATCAAATGGATTAAATAAATATGAACTTGAGTTATGAAATGAAATTCAACTGTTGTAAACGAATGGATTGAATGTAAATCAATTGAATGTGAATGAAGTTGATATGAAGAAAATGGATATAAGTGTTAATTCATTAAAATCTAATGTTATTGGAGGTTGAAAGATTGAATGTTAATCAATTGAATGAAAAATCAATTAATTAAACCAATTGAAAGCAAAGGAATTTGGTTATAATAAATATACATTGGTTGTTATATGATTGTAGGTTGATTGTATATAATTCATTAAGAGTTAATGAAATTGAAAGCTATGAAATTAAATTCAAATAGAAAGTAAATAAATTTGAATAGAATTGAATGTGAATTGGATTTAATTAGTGAATGCAAACTAATTAAAATTGAGAATGAATGTTGATAAAATCCAATGTAAATAAATCAAATATGATTTAGAGTGAAAATCAATTCATTGAATATGAATGAGAATATGAATGAATATTATTGGTTATGGATGTTAGTTGGTTGATGGTTGAATATATATTGCATTTGTTGTTTAGTTGCATTTGCTATATGTTGTATATCGATATTATTTTCATATCTACATGTTCTCATGTTGTTGTTGAGTGTTTAGTAGTTGCGGATCGCGTTTGCTTCGCATTTGGAGCTCGCTTTCGCGCTATATTAGCCGTATATGCTCGCTAATAAAAATATAAGGTACATATCTCGGATTACATACCGTACTTTTATACTTTTTTCCCTTCGGGATGCCTCATTACTTGATGAGATGTATATTTGTGATATATATACTGTCATTTTTTTTTCGGATCGAGCCGCGCAAAGGAGACTATGGCGAATTTTTCCGAAAATTTAAGGCGTTAGAAAAATTTTGAGAAATTTGGAAAATTTTGAAAACTTAACTTTGTTTTGAAGTTGAAAGTTAAACAATAGAAGTTGTTTTTGAAAAGATAACTAGGTATGATTTGAAAACTTAGTAAAGATTTGTAAGAAGTTTAACTATGAATTTTGGGAAAGTTAATAAATTCTATAACTTTTCTTACTTGATAATTTCGAGGACGAAATTCTTTTAAGGGGGAAAGATTTTAACGACCCAGAATTTTTATTAATTTAAATTTGAATATTTAATTAATTTTAGATATTAATAAGTGAAATTTATAAGTCGAATAAATTTTTATTTGAATTTTTGGATTTAATTGGATAATTAAATCGGTAATTTAATACGTTAAATTATGGAAATAATTGAAAATTGAGTTAAATATGATTGAAAATGATTTGTAAAATTTTATTTTATCATATTGGAGTTAGAATGATATTTTAGAACTTTTAAAATCGAATTAAAAGTTAATTTGTGAAAATTGAATATTTTAATATTAAAATCGACTAGTGAAAATAGCCAATTTTTGAACAGTCTCAGAATTGAACGAAACCAGTTCCATTGGATCCGTAATAGTTAGTTATTACCGGATTTCAAATTTCGTGTCAATCGGAGTTATCGTTTGATCGTGGCAGCTCGAAACGCATCGAATTAATTTTAATTTAAATTTGGCGAGTCAAAATAGCAATTTTTCAAAAAGTCTCGGATTTCGATGAAACCAGTTTCATCGGATCCGTAATGTGATATTATTGGAAGGTTTCAAATTTCGTGTCAATTGGATTTACGTTTGTCCGGTACAAATTAAAACGCCTAGAAAATCGCTTAAATCGGTTTAATTCAAATTGAGCGTTTATAGCCATAACTCGCACAGATGTCCGAATTAGCTTTTGAAACCTGTTCCATTGTGTCCGGAACGCGGGATAAACCCTAGGAACGTCAGTTTCGACGCGTAAATCGGAGTTCGGAATTTCCGGATGAATAGTGTTCTATTTTCTTCTATAAATAGCTCAAAAATTCACAAAAAATTAAAAATAAAATTCTAAACCCTAATCTATAAGCCAGCCGCCAGTTCAAGCAACCAATGGCCGAAAATTGCCAACCATTTTCCCTCCGAATCTTCAAATCCACTCAACGATTCAAGAAAGTTTCAACTAGAGAATCGAAGAGCATGGTGAGATCTACAAGTTCAACGGTGTAGATCGTGTTTGGAGCGACGATGGGGGAGATAGGGGGTCGCGTGCGTGCCGTGTTCACCCTCGTGCGCGCGCATGTAGAGGGGGCCGAGCTTCGTGTGCCTGGGGCCGAGTGTAGCTAGTGTTGAGTGCTTCGAAATGGCGGTAGTTTGATCGAGTATAGTTGAGTGTTGTTGATGAAAAGTTAAACCCTAATTTCTTGTATTGGGTTCGGCTTGTACGTTGATAGCCTGGAGCAAGTCGCGTATGAGGAAGAAAGATTGCGCGGCTAGGATCTGGGTACAAGGAACGAACGGCCAGGATTTGCTGTAGGATTTTAATTTTTAAATTAATGTTGTAATTAGTTTATAAATTAATTCGTGTAACTTCAAATATTCGTAACTTTTTCATATGAGGTCGAAAAAATGCGAAATCAGTTGCGTTGGAATCGTATAGACGAGCACTACGCGATGGAGTTGGTTTGGAGTCGTTTGGATTTAGTGAGAATTTTGGGTAAAATTAAACGTACGTTTAATTTTATTCGAAATAAATCGCTAAAACGGAAATTAAAATCAAGGTGAGAACTTCTCACTCAATCGAATCAGTTTCGATTTTATTTTAAATAGTTAGATTTAAAATATTTGAATGCATGTTTGAATGATGATTGATATCTATTGATTGTTAAAATAGACATTATACGCCGTTAGTAAGCGGATGTTATTTAATAAAAACATATACCGCGAATATTTCATAAACAGTGAAATTGGTATTATAAATAATATCAATATATATATATTGGCATATGTATATATTGCAGTTGATTGATTTCCCGTATTTTTTAGCGGATGAGACCCTATTGCGCCGTTATTAAGCGGATAATATTTAATAAGAACATATACCGCGATAATTTCGTACTGGAGCGAAATTGGTATTGTGCTAATGTTTGTGGATGCAGGAAAACAGGTTGGAGGGATCCAACTGGATTCCTCAACAGTATTTATTTTTGATTTCAGATATTTTGATATTTGATGGATTATCATATCGATATATGATATCGTTGTTGTCGTGATTGACTATTTGGTGTGTAGCATCATTGGACCCAGATTTTGGGATTTCAAAATGATTTTAAAGTGATTTTTGAGAATATACTATATTTTTTGGAATTGATCCGTTTTAAATAAATAAACGTTATAATTTTTAAAGTTATAAAAAATTATGATTTTTGTGAAATATAGTTGAAAGCTGATTTTTGAGAAATATGAATTAATGATTTTATAAAATAGTTTAATCGGGATTTTTGAATATATTATAAAAGTTTAAATATAGGATTTATGAAGTTGATTATTTTATAAGTCAAAAGGATGAAATTATAAAGGAGTTTAAAGACGCTTTAAAATATTAATATGAATTGATTTATATTTAGAGATTTGTAAATGGATATTTATAAATTGAAATATTGAAATTATAAAACGAGTTTTTTTATAAGTGTTAGAATGAATTGTAAATGAATTTCATTGATGAATGAAATTTATAGAATTATAAACTGTGAAGTTATAAAATGGAATTTTATAAGCAGTAGGTTTATAAAATTTGTGAAGTTATTAAAGGAATAAATTTGGATAAATAAATGAATCTTATAAGTTATAAGATTTATAATTATGAAGTTCAAAGGAACGATTTTGCAAACGAATAAATTATAAGTATTTCACTTATGATGTGAATTTTTGTTTATAATTGAGTTATAAACTGGAATAGGTTAATAAAAGAATTTATAAAAGAAAGTTGTTATAAAATAAATAGAAATGGAATTTATAAACGTTGTTTTATAAATTCGCAAATGACTTATTTTGATAAGTTAATTGTTATAACTTATAAATGGAGTTATATTCACGTTTTAGACTGTGAATAATCCTTTAAAATAAAATGTATAGAATTGATGGAATCTGTTAACAAAATATATTCACATTTTTGAATAGTGAATAATCCTTTAAATTAAAAAGAATAGAATTGATGAGGTTAGTTAACATAGTATATTCACGTTTTGGAATAGTGAATAGTATGTTAAAGAGATTGTTTAGAATGTGATATTTTGAACTAAACTAAAACGATCTAACGATGTTTTAAAATGTGTTGAGATTCGAAACCATAGATTTCAACATTTATTGTTGAAATAGACGTTTCGAGAAATAAAAGGAAATAGTGGACTATAACATTGTTGTTATAGTAAATGATTTCCGAAGGGAAATGTTTTGTTTAGTATTGGGATTTATATATCTATATTAATTTCAAATCCCTATACTAGTGATTTTGGGACGTCGTAACGATGTTTTACGCAACATCCGTTTTGGCCCAAATAAATATGTTTAAGAGAATGATTTCCTTAAAGAATGAAATATATACTAAATTTCGATTTAAGTATATTGAATATTTTCTAAGTGTTGAAAATAAATAAAATTTGTGAATTACTTATGAATAAATAAGTATGGAAATGTTTTTCCAATGTGAAATGAAACGTTTAGAGAATTTATCTTTTTGAAGATAAATTGAAATGAATAATTGAAATCGAATATTCATAGATATTTTGGATTATAAATTCGCTAAAGAATTTATGAATGAAAAGGAGAATTTGTTAAAAAAATAAATATTGATTTATTTTTGAAATGTGAAAATTATATATCTTGTAAAGATATTTTGGAAAGTAAATAATTTGGAAAATTATTTGGAATCTGGTGATATATGCATATCAATTGATAGTTCAATAACCGACTATCAATATTTCCCTTTGAATGGGTAATTGATGTGATTTGATTGAATGTGAAAGCCACACTTATTTTTGAATAAGCGCTCATTATTCGGGTTAACCGGGAAAGGACCATGGGGTCATATAACCCATTCCGAATATGTGATACGTCGTTATGAATTGCATTTGAAGATCGGTGTTGAAGACCGAGTATTTGCAAAAGCGATAGGATGACCTATCGATTGTTTCTGCACTGGGTAGCTCCTGGTATAGAGATTCCTTAAGTGATGGGAAATTCGATCGGGATTGTGAATACCCGGATTGCAAGGGCTTCGTAAGAAGTGCCTTCGGTTTTGTTCGTGCCCGGAACAGACTTGTATGGATTGTATGTCTGACATTACAAGTTGAGATATAAAGCAGATTTCTTTCAAATATATTTCTGTTGGTGGCGGAGAATTTATTCTTTTAGCTTAACACCCTTCTCTGAGACGTACGTGCTCAGAGGTTATGTAGTTGAATGTTATCAGTGATATATTCCCAATTTGGTAATGTGACATGCTGAGTGATGCTGAAATGATCATTGTGTTGATTATTTGTGATAGGATCATTTGTTTGATCGTCTATCCTTGTGATCATTGTGTTGATCATTTGTTGACCCAAAGCATGGCTTTTGTATAAAGTATGTTTTTGTGGACGTGAATTCGTCGAGCCTCACATCCCGGAAATGGTCAAAACAGGAAAGATGCGGCAAGGTTATGAGGGGTAGCGCCCTTTAGGATATGTGCATTTCCTTCTGGAAAAGGGTGGTATCATGGTATGGAGCCCAGATACTTACTCATGTTGAAAACACTTTGTTATGATTGTGTGAATTGATTACGAGCGCTCGGTGAAAAGGTCCCAAAGGACCGGGGGATGGCATATTCGGTCAGTTGTTACTCAGTTAGGGGTAACCCGGCCTTGTGTTGGTAGAGATCCGGTTTGGTTCTCGGGGACGTCCAGCCAGAGGCGTTTCCATGTGGCAATGGGAAGTTCCTTGGCCTGACCATTTGTTGGAAATCCAAAGAAACAATACGAAACTTGTACGGTTTTAGTTGTATAACCTGCTATGGGATGTGGCGGTAACCTGCTATTGAACATGGTAGCTATAGTAGACATACGATAATGGTCGTATGTTGGCTAAGATTTATATTCTACTTTCGAAATGAATTTTTCCTACACTATGCACTAATAATAATATCAAATGTTCTTTTAAATGCGTATCAAGCATCTTTGACTATCATAAGGAGAAATCTCCTCCGATTCTGCGTTTGCATTGTGTGTGTGTGTGGGAGGCCTTATGGTAGTCTCATTTTTAAAAGCATTTCGAATTGAATTTAAAAATATTCCTCTATTTTGATTTTAAAGATAAATAAACTGTTTTGAGTTCTCACACCAGTCACATGACTGACTTGGAGTTTATTGTTTTCCTTCCTAAACTCTGGGTGCCCACCAATTTCCACACGGGCAGTTAAGAGTTAGGTTTATCAGGATATTCTGGATATTCTGGAGTTGCTGGAGGCAAGCTGGATGGCATGGCGTATTACTAGCATATAGTATTTCTTTTTCCGCTGCACTGTTTGTTGATGTTGTTGTACACTCTGATAATATGATGTAATGTAATGTATAAAATGTAATAACTGATAGTTCTTTGTTTAAAGATTTTTCATTTATTATTATATGTTGTTCCGCTGCGAATTGTGAGATTCTGATGTTGTTCTGTTGTTTTCTGTTCCGTTCTATTCTCTTTTTCTTTCTATTTTAAAAATTTTCTATTTTCTTTTCCCTCTATCTTTTCTACCTTATCTATCTTCTATCCTCTTCTTTCTTTTTCTTTTCCTAAATTCTTTTCTAAAACCCATAACATTTCGGTTTTTCGGCAACGAAAATCCGCAAGCGTTACATTTGGTATCAGAGCATATGGTTAAGCGACAACCATGGTTCTGTTGGGTATTACTCATTAGAGATAGAGTCAGTAGTACTCTAGATTGAGTTTGAGTGTAATAATAGCTATGAGAGCGTATTTGTTAGTGAATATATAAAATTGTTTTATATTGTGATGATTGGTTTATTGAGTGGCATATGAACTTTCGTCAGCGTGGTCCGCAAGACTATGCCGAAGGGGTTTCTAAACACTTGAATTGAACAATTCGACACAGTATTGTTTTAAATTGGGTAAATGAAATAATTTTACCTTGAGTATATTTTATATATAAAGAAATAATTTTTCAGAATTATTAAAGGGTATATAAGTAGATTGTTAGTTGTTTGAATATTCTAAATAAAAGAAAATTGTATAAGCAAATGAATTATAAGAATTGAATTATAATTAAAGTGATTTACAATTGTGAAATAAACTTATATGTAAGAAGTGAAACTATATGGATATATTTATGAATATGAGTTATAAATAAAAATGAAATTAAAGTTAAATGAAATATAACTTAATAAATGTTGAATGGAATTGATTTTGGTATCGAAGTAAATAATCAAATGGATTAAATAAATATGAACTTGAGTTATGAAATGAAATTCAACTGTTGTAAACGAATGGATTGAATGTAAATCAATTGAATGTGAATGAAGTTGATATGAAGAAAATGGATATAAGTGTTAATTCATTAAAATCTAATGTTATTGGAGGTTGAAAGATTGAATGTTAATCAATTGAATGAAAAATCAATTAATTAAACCAATTGAAAGCAAAGGAATTTGGTTATAATAAATATACATTGGTTGTTATATGATTGTAGGTTGATTGTATATAATTCATTAAGAGTTAATGAAATTGAAAGCTATGAAATTAAATTCAAATAGAAAGTAAATAAATTTGAATAGAATTGAATGTGAATTGGATTTAATTAGTGAATGCAAACTAATTAAAATTGAGAATGAATGTTGATAAAATCCAATGTAAATAAATCAAATATGATTTAGAGTGAAAACCAATTCATTGAATATGAATGAGAATATGAATGAATATTATTGGTTATGGATGTTAGTTGGTTGATGGTTGAATATATATTGCATTTCTTGTTTAGTTGCATTTGCTATATGTTGTATATCGATATTATTTTCATATCTACATGTTCTCATGTTGTTGTTGAGTGTTTAGTAGGTGCGGATCGCGTTTGCTTCGCATTTGGAGCTCGCTTTCGCGTTATATTAGCCGTATATGCTCGCTAATAAAAATATAAGGTACATATCTCGGATTACATACCGTACTTTTATACTTTTTTCCCTTCGGGATGCCTCATTACTTGATGAGATGTATATTTGTGATATATATACTGTCATTTTTTTTTCGGATCGAGCCGCGCAAAGGAGACTATGGCGAATTTTTCCGAAAATTTAAGGCGTTAGAAAAATTTTGAAAACTTAACTTTGTTTTGAAGTTGAAAGTTAAACAATAGAAGTTGTTTTTGAAAAGATAACTAGGTATGATTTGAAAACTTAGTAAAGATTTGTAAGAAGTTTAACTATGAATTTTGGGAAAGTTAATAAATTCTATAACTTTTCTTACTTGATAATTTCGAGGACGAAATTCTTTTAAGGGGGAAAGATTGTAACGACCCAGAATTTTTATTAATTTAAATTTGAATATTTAATTAATTTTAGATAAGTGAAATTTATAAGTCGAATAAATTTTTATTTGAATTTTTGGATTTAATTGGATAATTAAATCGATAATTTAATACGTTAAATTATGGAAATAATTGAAAATTGAGTTAAATATGATTGAAAATGATTTGTAAAATTTTATTTTATCATATTGGAGTTAGAATGATATTTTAGAACTTTTAAAATCGAATTAAAAGTTAATTTGTGAAAATTGAATATTTTAATATTAAAATCGACTAGTGAAAATAGCCAATTTTTGAACAGTCTCAGAATTGAACGAAACTAGTTCCATTGGATCCGTAATAGTTAGTTATTACCGGATTTCAAATTTCGTGTCAATCGGAGTTATCGTTTGATCGTGGCAGCTCGAAACGCATCGAATTATTTTTAATTTAAATTTGGCGAGTCAAAATAGCAATTTTTCAAAAAGTCTCGGATTTAGACGAAACCAGTTTCATCGGATCCGTAATGTTATATTATTGGAAGGTTTCAAATTTCGTGCCAATTGGATTTACCGTTTGTCCGGTACAAATTAAAACGCCTAGAAAATCGCTTAAATCCGTTTAATTCAAATTGAGCGTTTATAGCCATAACTCGCACAGATGTCCGAATTAGCTTTCGAAACCTGTTCCATTGTGTCCGGAACGCGGGATAAACCCTAGGAACGTCAGTTTCGACGCGTAAATCGGAGTTCGGAATTTCCGGATGAATAGTGTTCGATTTTCTTCTATAAATAGCTCAAAAATTCACAAAAAATTAAAAATAAAATTCTAAACCCTAATCTATAAGCCAGCCGCCAGTTCAAGCAACCAATGGCCGAAAGTTGCCAACCATTTTCCCTCCGAATCTTCAAATCCACTCAACGATTCAAGAAAGTTTCAACTAGAGAATCGAAGAGCATGGTGAGATCTACAAGTTCAACGGTGGAGATCGTGTTTGGAGCGACGATGGGGGAGATAGGGGGTCGCGTGCGTGCCATGTTCACCCTCGTGCGCGCGCATGTAGAGGGGGCCGAGCTTCGTGTGCCTGGGGCCGAGTGTAGCTAGTGTTGAGTGCTTCGAAATGGCGGTAGTTTGATCGAGTATAGTTGAGTGTTGTTGATGAAAAGTTAAACCCTAATTTCTTGTATTAGGTTCGACTTGTACGTTGATAGCCTGGAGCAAGTCGCGTATGAGGAAGAAAGGTTGCGCGGCTAGGATCTGGGTACAAGGAACGAACGGCCAGGATTTGCTGTAGGATTTTAATTTTTAAATTAATGTTGTAATTAGTTTATAAATTAATTCGTGTAACTTCAAATATTCGTAACTTTTTCATACGAGGTCGAAAAAATGCGAAATCAGTTGCGTTGGAATCGTATGGACGAGCACTACGCGATGGAGTTGGTTTGGAGTCGTTTGGAGTTAGTGAAAATTTTGGGTAAAATTAAACGTACGTTTAATTTTATTCGAAATAAATCGCTAAAACGGAAATTAAAATCAAGGTGAGAACTTCTCACTCAATCGAATCAGTTTCGATTTTATTTTAAATAGTTAGATTTAAAATATTTGAATGCATGTTTGAATGATGATTGATATCTATTGATTGTTAAAATAGACATTATATGCCGTTAGTAAGCGGATGTTATTTAATAAAAACATATACCGCGAATATTTCATAAACAGTGAAATTGGTATTATAAATAATATCAATATATATATATATTGGCATATGTATATATTGCAGTTGATTGATTTCCCGTATTTTTTAGCGGATGAGACCCTATTGCACCGTTATTAAGCGGATAATATTTAATAAGAACATATACCGCGATAATTTCGTACTGGAGCGAAATTGGTATTGTGCTAATGTTTGTGGATGCAGGAAAACAGGTTGGAGGGATCCAACTGGATTCCTCAACAGTATTTATTTTTGATTTCAGATATTTTGATATTTGATGGATTATCATATCGATATATGATATCGTTGTTGTCGTGATTGACTATTTGGTGTGTAGCATCATTGGACCCAGATTTTGGGATTTTAAAATGATTTTAAAGTGATTTTTGAGAATATACTATATTTTTTGGAATTGATCCGTTTTAAATAAATAAACGTTATAATTTTTAAAGTTATAAAAAATTATGATTTTTGTGAAATATAGTTGAAAGCTGATTTTTGAGAAATATGAATTAATGATTTTATAAAATAGTTTAATCGGGATTTTTGAATATATTATAAAAGTTTAAATATAGGATTTATGAAGTTGATTATTTTATAAGTCAAAAGGATGAAATTATAAAGGAGTTTAAAGACGCTTTAAAATATTAATATGAATTGATTTATATTTAGAGATTTGTAAATGGATATTTATAAATTGAAATATTGAAATTATAAAACGAGTTTTTTTATAAGTGTTAGAATGAATTGTAAATGAATTTCATTGATGAATGAAATTTATAGAATTATAAACTGTGAAGTTATAAAATGGAATTTTATAAGCAGTAGGTTTATAAAATTTGTGAAGTTATTAAAGGAATAAATTTGGATAAATAAATGAATCTTATAAGTTATAAGATTTATAATTATGAAGTTCAAAGGAACGATTTTGCAAACGAATAAATTATAAGTATTTCACTTATGATATGAATTTTTGTTTATAATTGAGTTATAAACTGGAATAGGTTAATAAAAGAATTTATAAAAGAAAGTTGTTATAAAATAAATAGAAATGGAATTTATAAACGTTGTTTTATAAATTCGCAAATGACTTATTTTGATAAGTTAATTGTTATAACTTATAAATGGAGTTATATTCACGTTTTAGACTGTGAATAATCCTTTAAAATAAAATGTATAGAATTGATGGAATCTGTTAACAAAATATATTCACATTTTTGAATAGTGAATAATCCTTTAAATTAAAAAGAATAGAATTGATGAGATTAGTTAACATAGTATATTCACGTTTTGGAATAGTGAATAGTATGTTAAAGAGATTGTTTAGAATGTGATATTTTGAACTAAATTAAAACGATCTAACGATGTTTTAAAATGTGTTGAGATTCGAAACCATAGATTTCAACATTTATTGTTGAAATAGACGTTTCGAGAAATAAAAGGAAATAGTGGACTATGACATTGTTGTTATAGTAAATGATTTCCGAAGGGAAATGTTTTGATTAGTATTGGGATTTATATATCTATTTTAATTTCAAATCCCTATACTAGTGATTTTGGGACGTCGTAACGATGTTTTACGCAACATCCGTTTTGGCCCAAATAAATATGTTTAAGAGAATGATTTCCTTAAAGAATGAAATATATACTAAATTTCGATTTAAGTATATTGAATATTTTCTAAGTGTTGAAAATAAATAAAATTTGTGAATTACTTATGAATAAATAAGTATGGAAATGTTTTTCCAATGTGAAATGAAACGTTTAGAGAATTTATCTTTTTGAAGATAAATTGAAATGAATAATTGAAATCGAATATTCATAGATATTTTGGATTATAAATTCGCTAAAGAATTTATGAATGAAAAGGAGAATTTGTTAAAAAAATAATTTATTTTTGAAATGTGAAAATTATATATCTTGCAAAGATATTTTGGAAAGTAAATAATTTGGAAAATTATTTGGAATCTGGTGATGTATGCATATCAATTGATAGTTCAATAACCGACTATCAATATTTCCCTTTGAATGCGTAATTGATGTGATTTGATTGAATGTGAAAGCCACACTTATTTTTGAATAAGCGCTCACTATTCGGGTTAACCGGGAAAGGACCATGGGGTCGTATAACCCATTCCGAATATGTGATACGTCGTTATGAATTGCATTTGAAGATCGGTGTTGAAGACCGAGTATTTGCAAAAGCGATAGGATGACCTATCGATTGTTTCTGCACTGGGTAGCTCCTGGTATAGAGATTCCTTAAGTGATGGGAAATTCGATCAGGATTGTGAATACCCGGATTGCAAGGGCTTCGTAAGAAGTGCCTTCGGTTTTGTTCGAGCCCGGAACAGACTTGTATGGATTGTATGTCTGACATTACAAGTTGAGATATAAAGCAGATTTCTTTCAAATATATTTCTGTTGGTGGCGGAGAATTTATTCTTTTAGCTTAACACCCTTCTCTGAGACGTACGTGCTCAGAGGTTATGTAGTTGAATGTTATCAGTGATATATTCCCAATTTGGTAATGTGACATGCAGAGTGATGCTGAAATGATCGTTGTGTTGATTATTTGTGATAGGATCATTTGTTTGATCGTCTATCCTTGTGATCATTGTGTTGATCATTTGTTGACCCAAAGCATGGCTTTTGTATAAAGTATATTTTTGTGGACGTGAATTCGTCGAGCCTCACATCCCGTAAATGGTCAAAACAGGAAAGATGCGGCAAGGTTATGAGGGGTAGCGCCCTTTAGGATATGTGCATTTCCTTCTGGAAAAGGGTGGTATCATGGTATGGATCCCAGATACTTACTCATGTTGAAAACACTTTGTTATGATTGTGTGAATTGATTACGAGCGCTCGGTGAAAAGGTCCCAATGGACCGGGGGATGGCATATTCGGTCAGTTGTTACTCAGTTAGGGGTAACCCGGCCTTGTGTTGGTAGAGATCCGGTTTGGTTCTCGGGGACGTCCAGCCAGAGGCGTTTCCATGTGGCAATGGGAAGTTCCTTGGCCTGACCATTTGTTGGAAATCCAAAGAAACAATACGAAACTTGTACGGTTTTAGTTGTATAACCTGCTATGGGATGTGGCGGTAACCTGCTATTGAACATGGTAGCTATAGTAGGCATACGATAATGGTCGTATGTTGGCTAAGATTTATATTCTACTTTCGAAATGAATTTTTCCTACACTATGCACTAATAATAATATCAAATGTTCTTTTAAATGCGTATCAAGCATCTTTGACTATCATAAGGAGAAATCTCCTCCGATTCTGCGTTTGCATTGTGTGTGTGGGGGGGAGGCCTTATGGTAGTCTCATTTTTAAAAGCATTTCGAATTGAATTTAAAAATATTCCTCTATTTTGATTTTAAAGATAAATAAACTGTTTTGAGTTCTCACACCAGTCACATGACTGACTTGGAGTTTATTGTTTTCCTTCCTAAACTCTGGGTGCCCACCAATTTCCACACGGGCAGTTAAGAGTTAGGTTTATCAGGATATTCTAGATATTCTGGAGTTGCTGGAGGCAAGCTGGATGGCATGGCGTATTACTAGCATATAGTATTTCTTTTTCCGCTGCACTGTTTGTTGATGTTGTTGTACACTCTGATAATATGATGCAATGTAATGTATAAAATGTAATAACTGATAGTTCTTTGTTTAAAGATTATTCATTTATTATTATATGTTGTTCCGCTGCGAATTGTGAGATTCTGATGTTGTTCTGTTGTTTTCTGTTCCGTTCTATTCTCTTTTTCTTTCTATTTTAAAATTTTTCTATTTTCTTTTCCCTCTATCTTTTCTACCTTATCTATCTTCTATCTTCTTCTTTCTTTTTCTTTTCCTAAATTCTTTTCTAAAACCAATAACATTTCGGTTTTTCGGCAACGAAAATCCGCATGCGTTACAAAATTACTTTTAAATTAAAATTTCAACCATTCTAATATCTTCAGTATCATTATTATAAATTTTATAAGCCTTCAAATTATTTTAAACAGGCTTCGAAATCCCAGATTCAACAATTTACCCAATTTCAATTATTAAATTCATTTCTTAAACCCTATAATTCAATGATTTAATTATCAAGTAAATATCGATATCTTAAATTCAAGTTAAATTTAACTTTTAAATATTTTAAAATCAATTAACAATTCTATTTTAAATTGTTGGAAAAATCTGGATCGTCACATACTACATGTAAGGAGTTTGGGCATATGGTAACAACTTGCAAGAAGACAGTAAATGAAGATAAAGGAAAACAATGTAAAGCTACTGAACAACAAGAAACTGGTGGAGATAAACAAAACATGGTGTTGAAGGGGAAATACGCTGACAAACAAGAAAAGGTGAAGCAAGTGTGGCAAAAAGTCAACAAGAACAAAGTAAATAAAGGAGACAATAGAAAAGAAGTAGAGGGCACATCAAAGAAAATAATAGGAACAGATGAAGAAAATAAACATGGTGAAAATGAGGACAGTAGAAATGTTATTCCAGTTCAGGAAAAAACTAACACAGTTGAACAAGATTGCACTGTTGTTACTTATAATAAATTTAATGTGTTGCAAAATGAGGAGGAAGTGCAAGAAATATTGGTGATTGTAGAAGAGGAGGAAGGGCATATATCTCCTGATAATAATTGTGCAGAATTCTGTAAGGAAGCTAGTTCGATCATCACAAATATTGCTGTTGGTAATATAGTTGATAATTTCCAACCTACTTGCAATTTAGTAGATCAACACAGTAGTATAAATGAAACAATAAATTGTGGCAAAAGCAAGGAAGCTGGTAAAAGCAATACTGAAGAGAATGCACAGGCAGATAAACATGTATCTGATCTGGACTGTGCATGGTGTAAAGCATTTGAAAACAACATTATCCAATTAATTACTTCTATGCATATGCCAAATGATGATGTACTATTGCCTGAATCTTCTCACTACAACTTCTCCATTAACTTGCCTGGATGGCCATCAAACACCTCATCCCCTCATTCACAATCAATCCCACCTCAAAAGCCTACCACCTCCATTTCAAAGTCACATTTATCCTCCCCACCTCCTCTCCTTCATAGGAAAATTGAGACCCGGTCTCTTTCAGTTAAGAGAAGAAATAACTCCACCTCTCAGCAATAACTTTTTACGTTTAACAAAATAGCTGCCTGGAATCTCAGAGGTGCTCATAGTAATACAAAACTTGATCAGGTGAAAAGTATCATTTCTTCCTATGACATTTGCCTATTTGGATTGCTTGAAACTAAACTCAATCTATCGTTAACCATCAAAGCAGCTGCTTATATAAATCCAAAATGGGAATTCCATCATAATCTTGATATGGCAGCATATGGGCGTATTCTTATAATCTACGATCCTGCAGTTATTTCTCTTTCCCCAATCTTAACTACTAGACAATTTATACACTTTCATGTCCATGAAATACAAAATAAATCCTCCTCCTACATCACTTTTGTCTATGATGATAACTCGGTCCCTTCTAGGAATTCTTTCTTCAACTCTTTGCCTCCACTGGGACAATCATCTCACCCCTGGCTTATTTTTGGTGACTTCAATTCATGCCTTGAACTCACTGACAAATGTGGAGGAAATCCACTAACCCCAAGAGATATTGCCCCATTCAATTTAGCTGTTGTTGAGTCTGAATTAATCTTGGTAAACAAGTCAGGTGCTAAGTATTCTTGGAATAATAGAAGTCGCAGTGGTGTTCATACCTTCACGACAATAGATCATGCCTTCATCAACTTCCAAGCTCTATCCCGATGGCCTACCATGCCTGTTTTCCTTCCTCAACCAATAACGTCTGATCATTCTCCTTTGATTTTATCTCTGGGTTACCACTTATGAAAGGAAAAGAGAAGTTTCAAATTTTTTAATGCTTGGCTCAAGTATGGACACTTTCTGACCTTAGTTTCTCAAGTACATACCGAATTTTATTGCTTTGGTAATCCCATGTGTAAGTTTTGCAGGAAATTGAAAAGAATTAAACAGGAAATCAAATTGCGGGCTTCTTCCACCTTTGGAACTGGTAGCATGCTTTCAGCAACACTTATGGAACAGTTGCAGAAACAACAAGAATACATGATGGACCATCCCCTCGATGAACAAGCAGCTACTGATGAAGCCAAATTATTCAGTGATGTTAATAATGCTCTCAGCATGGAAGCTAACATGAAGAGGCAACAACTGCATAATAAGTGGATTGTTGAAGATGACAGGAATACTAAGTTCTTCCACGATGCATTAAAGGTAAAGCATGCTAGAGATAATATTTGCAGTATATTAGATGAACAAGGTACCCTATGTTCTACTGCTGAAACAGTTGATCAAGCTTTTGTTGAATGCTTCTCAACTCTTCTTTGCAATTCATCTAGCTTCTCTCCAGATCTTGATCAAATCTCATCTCTTTCCTTGCCTTGCGTTACCACATAGGAAGCTAACACACTTATTAGGCCTGTTTCTGATGAGGAAATCAAAGATACTCTTTTCTCTATGAACAAACACTCTTCTGGAGGCCCTGATGGCCTTAACGTGACTTTCTTTACATTAACATGGGGGTGCTTGGTCATGATTTCTGTCAAGCTATACACAATTTCTTTTCAAAATGCAAGCTTCTTGGGGAAGTTAATTGCACTAATATTGCAATAATCCCTAAAGTCACACCCCCGACTAGTGTCACCTCCTTCAGGCCTATCTTCTGCTGTAATGTAATATATAAATGTATCACAAAAATACTTTCTACTCATCTGGTTAGTGTAATCCCTTCCGTTGTCTCAACGAACCAGGCTGCTTTCATACCATCCAGGAATATTCTCGACAATGTGCTTCTAGCTCAAGAGTTGCTTAAAGGTTATTGTAGAACTAATGTTACCCCTCCAGCTGCCTCAAATTGATATTTCTAAAGCCTATGATTCTATTCACTGGTCATCTATAGTTAGAATTATGGCAAGCATGGGATTCCCCAGAATATTTGTGTCTTGGATATATGTGTGTATCTCCTCCCCTACCTTTTCCGTTGTTATTAATGGTAGACCAGTGGGCTTTTTCAGTAGTAGCAAGGGCATACGTCAAGGAGATCCTATATCGTCTTACTTATTCCTTTTTGTTATGGAAGTTTTCACTGTTATTCTTAACACAAAATACTCTCAGAAATTAATAAAGTTCCATCCAAAGTGCTCTACACTTCAAATAAACTCTATAATGTTTGCTGATGACGTGATGTTGTTTACTAAGCCTGAAATACCATCTCTGACTGGCATAAAGGAAGCACTGCAGTTCTTTTGCTGTATGACGGGAGTTTCTATCAATCAAGCAAAGTCATCCATGCTTGTTGTGGGTGTTAGCGATGCTCTGAAAGCTGCTCTATTTCAACACATTGGCTTCACATGCATGGATAATGATATGAGGTACCTCGGTCTCCCTCTAATCTCTAAAAGAATTACTAATGCTGACTGTATTCCATTATACCATAAGATTACTTCTGTTATGAGTGCCTGGGTGAATAGACAATTATCTCAAAGTGGTAGACTTGTCCTAATTAAATCTGTTGTTTTCTCATCTCTGGTCTACTGGGCACGTTCCTTGATCCTCCCTATGAAGCTGATGCAACTTGTTAGGTTGGCCATGATTAGATACTTTTGGACTGGCAGTGTTCATAATAGGAAGTTGATGCCATGCTCCTCTTCAAAAATTGAAAATCCCATGAAGCTTGGAGGTCTTGGTGTTATTAACCCTAGGAAGTGGAACCAAGCTGCAATAAGTACTCATTTTGATGCCATTATCAACAAGAGAGATACAATATGGGTTAATTGGATATGGCAACATTGCATTAAGTCCAAATATTTTTGGTGTATGGACATATCTCAAAACAGCAGCTTGATATGGAGAAAAATTCTGAAACTTAGACAAGTTTTTCTTCCTATTATTCAATATCAAGTTACTGCTAACTCTATGGTTAGCTTCTGGCATGAGCCATTGTCAAGTAAGGGTCTTATACTATCCAAAGTTTGTGATTACCAACAGATACAGCAATCTGGTATACGCTATGATGCAAAAGCAAATGAATACTTAAATGAAGGGAAGTTACAGTTGCCAAATACTAGTAATCAAATGCTCAATGTCATGTGGATTGATATCCAAGCCAAATTCTGCACTACCCATCACCTTGATGCCGTCACATGGGACATGAAGCCACACAGTGTCAATTGTGTCTATAATTTTTGTTCTGACTTTTATCCACTACGAGCAACCAAGTGGTTCACAGTTATCTGGTCGAATGACTCAGTCCCTTCTCAAAATTTGATGATGTGGAAAGTGTCAAATCAGGCCCTACTTACCAGAAGTAAATTAAACAGTATTGGATTGCTTTGCTCTCCTTTGTGTCTGTTTTGTGAATTGCATGAGGAAAGCGCTGATCACCATTTTTTTTGAATTCCCTGCATCAGTTGCATTACTGATTATAAGCTATCTACTGGTAGTTCGAGCATGGTGTGGAGTATCATTTACAAGGCAACGAGATGGAGATGTGATGGATCAAGAGTGTTAGCTATACGTTTGAAAATATACATGAGACTTATATGGAAGGAAAGGAATGCAATTGTTTTTGAAAAGCAAAGGAATAAGATGGAAGTCCTATGGCAAGATGTTAAGAAACCACCCTCTTGCAATTGAAGAATTGCTACAGAGAATTCACTGACAGTTTGATTCTTGGATGGGCATGACCTCTTTTTGATTTTTCAATTGTATTTATTGTCTAGTTTTTCTTCTATTTTAACTTTTTCTCTCCTTTTTATTTGTTATGTACTCTTTTATTGTGTTGCAATAAAACTGGTAGGGGTCCAGTCAACCCCGCTGGCTTTGCCAAAAATATTTATTGAAAGAATCGGTAGCTGTTAATATATATATATATATATATATATATATATATACAATCATCAGAGTACAGCAATCAACAACCAATCTGGACAGTTATAATCACTTGTCTTTACAAATACCGAACATTCAGTTTAACAGATAGTGGAATATAATCAAATACGTGGAATATTCCCGAGTCTCCTCCAGCTCGCTTCCAAGCTCCATGGCATCCTAACCTGAATCTACAATACTCCGTATGATCCGAGCATTATAATAAAATATCACCCGAGTCAGTCTGGAAAAACAGCATGAGAAAAACACACTAAATTTGAACTAATTCTTGTCAAAATCCTTTGAAAACAAAGGCTTCTCATAAGACCGCGTCACACATAAACACGATGGGCTTTTACCTTACAATAACCAAAACACTTTTATAGAAAATCCTGTGATATTAAAATAGAGCCTAAGTAAAAATACTTTTTAAAATAGCCGAAATTGTTACAGTAATTAAAGTCCAGCATACTAGGCTCTTAAATTAAGCCCATAAAAGCTCGTAGTGGATATTGGATTCCATTCAATGACTGGGCTATTATGGTACTATAACGACCCGCTATTTTAGACTATTCACATCCGCACATGTCGGACTTGAATAATTCAAAATACCATTGTTAATTTAAATTTGGAAAAAATGAGATATACAGTAAATAAATAATCACAGGTCACAGACACAGAGTAATAATATGCAGCGGAAATAAAAGAGATAGTAGTTCATGAATCTACTATACAAATATATAAGATACATCAGAGTTTACAACAAAAGAATAACACGATACATCAGGTACAATCAGAATACATTACTGGAATCATCGAATACCGAAAGCAGAATGGATGGCTGGATCTTCAAGCAAAGCTCCAACTCCAAAGGTGAGTCTCAAAAGCTGAACCACTCAGTCTGACCCGAGCGTAAAGCAAAACACAAACACTCGAGTCAGGATTTATATTCTTATATCAATAAATTCAAATCAAGTGAAATAGTAATCGAAATAAAAGCAACTCAAAGGATGTTGGAATAACCATCCTCTAAGGATCCGTTAAACTATCTACTATGTAGTAGTGTACGCTAAATAGATAATGTCTATCGGTAATATAAAGTATCAAAATAGTGTTAAGGCGTTACCATTATCCCCCTTAACACATTTTATATAAATGTCATAGTCTATACAGCACTATGAACTCCAACGTAAACAAGTGGGATATCAGGGAGTACTCCATAGGTATAACACAAAACAAATTCGTAGTGGTCGCGTATATAGGGATACAAGTATGACAAGGCACATGAGGCAATACCCAAGGTAGTGAAACTACCGTTTTCCTGATCCGGACTGGTGAGAATGCATCGCCGCAACGATCGCAACACCGCGAAACAACACTCCTGAAATTCCGAGGGTACACCAATCAATCACAAGTAATGAGTAGTAGTTACGAAGAAGTGTGTCCGCTCGAGGTGGCTAACCTCATTTGGCACGGCACGCCTCCTGATTTTAGTCATTTCCAATTTGACACTAGTGTCAAGGCTATCCATTATCATTCTCTTTCTTCAGTCATCACGTACCTCATTCCAACCACTTCATTCTGGATCATCACTCCGCGTATAGTTATTAAAGTGGTTTTCGGCTTAGATAGAGAGTATATCCATAACCGATTCTGGTTTCTTTAATAACTTTCGTAATTATTACACCGATTGGTCGTTTAATAAATTTCGAAACCAAATCAATCTCAATTTCAATTAGAATTTATAAATCAACATTTCTATTGTCTTTAACTATCAATTTCCAAAATTTACGTTACAAACTTCCAAATAACCATTTCAAAATATTACAATTCAATTTCAATTTTTATTTAAACAAGTCAAATATTGATTCAAGTTCGTATATAAGTTTCATTTCGAAATCATTTGAAATGGTTTAATTTTCATTCAAATCAATTTAAATTCATTTATTGATTTCATTCAATATTCGCTAAGTAAATTTATCATTCAAAACAACTTCTATTTAAATTCCAATTCATTTAAATCAATTACTTACGTTCAACTTCATTATATCAAAACTTCAAATTGAAATAAATTAAATTCGTCATATCAATTCTTTAAACTACAAGTCTTACGCTAATTTCAATAAATCCCATTCATTTCAATAAATCACATTTTTATTTCTTATTAAAGAAATTCAAATTTTCATTTATTTATTGACTTCGTTACAAATTTCAAACTCAATTAATAAAGAACTAAATTTCATATATTCAAGAAGTTTAATTTCACTTATTAACTTACTTAAATTTTCCAAAGCTTAATTAATAGATAAAGCAACTCAATTTCATTTATCAACGAAGTTCAAATCCACTTATTCAAAAGTTCAATTTCTCTTATCAAAGAATTCAATTTTTATTCAATTATGAAATAATTAGATCTTATTCAATTATTAAATAATTTCAATCTTAATTATTAATAATTTCAAAATTTAATAATTACAAACTTGGTTATAAATTTAAACATAATTATTAAATCATTTCCAACTAATTATGAATTCAAACTTAATTATCAAATCATTTCAACTTAATTATAAATTCAACTTAATAATTTCAAACTTAATTATAATTCCAAACTTAATTATAATTTCAAATTTAATTATTAAATGATTTC